>OZ010711.1:32669729-32729729 GCA_963932345.1 Ophion ventricosus | reverse complement strand
GACCTTCCAGAAATAAAGGCCTCATCGGAAAAATGCTGCAGTCTCCATGTTGGCATGTATCGTGGTGAAAAAATAATTTTGTATAGTCAGTTACGTGTATAATAAAACCCCTATTTCGTAATTCCGATTTATTTTATGGTTTCGCTGGAAAAAAATCACAAAATATGCCCTTTTTTCGCCTCTAAAGTGGCCTAAGGCCTTAATATGAACTCCTCTTTGTGAAGCTTTTGGCGTAATCTTATGTTCATAAATAAGATTTCAGCTTACATTTTTTCGTTATTTTTTTCTCCTATCTCAGCTCGCATCGTTTATTTCTCATTTATTTCGAATCATTTTTTTCCTTTGCTTTTGTTATTTTTGTTTTGTATGATTTTGTATTAATTCGAATCCTTATTTCAATATTTTCCATTTATTTTTATATCAATATATCAAGTCTGTATTTCTTTAAAAGCCACTTATTTACATGACATTTATTTCGTTGCTTTTGCTTTACATGAAATTTTTATTTCTATTGGTAATTTTTTTCTTTCTTCATGTTTAATTTTACAATTTGCCCGAGAGTTAAACTAAGGAATAATAAATATCATCAATTGATTAATCAATTTTTCCCTCCCCACTCTCTCTCTCCTTCTCTCCTTCCCTCTCGCTCCTCTCTCTCTCCTCTCTCTCTATACATATCAAAGCGCATCGCACTCTACTATCTGATACGGCTCATTAAATTCCACGTAGTGTGAGTTCCTCTCGGTGTGTACGACGCACGATAGGGGATATGCGCGCGCCAAACGCGCCAACTCTTCGTATCCTGTTCCTGGTCCGGTACTTGCGAGTAAATCCCTGAATCCTTACATTTTTTTTTTCAAGAGCGATACTTCCGTATAGCGAAACAATAAAAATGACGAGAGACCCGTTTCGTCGATAGCATCTCGCATACTTTCAGCAAGGACAGTAATGGACGCGTGGTCGGTAAGCGGCTGGGATAGGGTGGAAGCGCGAGTGGAATGAAGTGGAAAAGCCGTCTTACCGACTGCACTTTTCCGCAGTTTCCCTGTGCCCTCGTACAATCCCGATTTCACTGTACAAAAAGAAATACTTTCTACCACCTCGGTGCAGTGTCAAAAAGAGGAATTTATGAAAATTAATTACCCAAGTAAAATAAAGTGAAAAGGCCGTGTTGCCGACCGCGGTTTTTTGCAGTTACCCCGAGCCCTCCTGCAACTGAGATTTGAGTACCAGGAAAAAAATTAAATACTCTCTTTCACCTCGATGACATGTCAGGTCAAATAAAATTTGTGAAAATTGAGCGAAATAATAAACGAAACAGCGTCGCACTTCGCGCCCAACGAGTTCGGGTATCATCTCATCGTGAATATCGCCCGGGGACCGCGTTTAAGAAAAAAAAAAAGGATTGATGCGTACGTAAATGGAGTCTCGCGAGTTGCGGCTCCGCGCTGCTTCGTATATACGGGAGTATAAATGAGTGTCCCTAATGATTTTAGTCATCCCGCGGATAGAGGCGCGCGCTCGACGCCGCGCATGCCGAGGCATTAGTCATTGAGTAATGATGCACGTACGGCATAATGGAGATTCCGGAGATGGAGGAGAGAGAGAGAGAGAGAGAGAGAGAGAGAGAGAGAGAGAGAGAGAGAGAGAGAGAAAGAGAAAGAGAGGGTCAATAAGAAAGGGATAGAGATAACGAATCATAAGAGAGGGAATATGCGATAAAGACGAAAGAGGCTCGTGAGCTATGCAACGAAGAAAGCCCGTTCGAGAGGAGGCTCGAGGCGTCAACGCCGACGCCCCGAGAGACATGCCGCCAGTAGACTCGGTTGTTATTATTTTCTCTCTTTCCACGTTTCCAGACATCGCCTTTGGAAATTTCATCATTTAGTCTCATTACCATTATCGAGTTACCCCCCTACCCCATCGCCCCTCTCCCAATCATCACCCAAGATCCAAAAACGTCAGAGTCATTTTTGGATTTTCTTTTTTTTTTATCGCAATCCCTGCGGATGTATGATCTATAAAAGATCGCAATTGACTAATACGCGAAAAGAAAGGACGTGATGCGATAGTGATTCAAGAATGACGTGGCGAATTTCTGCGCGACAATCGATTTAATTACTCACTCTGTTAGTGCGGGGATGAATCCGTGAGGGGGGGGGGGTATCGATAAATTAATTGCGCACGGGCAGTCGCCTATATCAATTATGTTGCTGCGCTTCTCTCTCTCTCGGTCTCTCTATCTATCTCGTATTTTTTCTTTTATCTCTCCCTCTCACTTTCTTTTTTTTATTTTTCTCTCTCTCTGTCTGCCTCTCTCTCTCTCTCTCTCTCTCTCTCTCTCTCTCTCAATCTACAGCTTTTTGCATCATCAGCACTTTCGTATTTGCCATATTGGCTGTTGCGATTGTATTCTCAATATTCTCATTCAGGAACTCCGCAACATTTGTAAGTAAATGATGCATAAGCTATTTGATTATTTTATCAGGAAATATTAGTCCTTTTTTTTTGTTTCAAGTTTTTTTTTACGGTAGGAAAAATCATTATCGAACGATTCTGTGCGATGTCTCGTCGATAATTTTTTTTTTATAAAAAGGAATTGATTAAAATGAATGTCATTGAACAATTCAGCAAAAAAAATAATTGAATTCACTGGACTAAGTCAATTAAAAAAGTGAATAAGCAAGCTGATCAAAGTAATTTAATATCTAATTAATTAATGGAACTCAGATGTTTTCTCGTTGAAAATGATACTGTTTTCTAATTAGTTAATGGAACTAATTAACGAATTCCATTAATTAATGGAATCTAATTAATTAATTCCATTAATTAATATCTAATTAATTAATGGAATTCAGATGTTTTCTTGTTGAAAACGATACTGTTTTTCTTTAAAATTCTTCAGAAGATAATAACCCAAGCAAATTCAAATAATAGACATACTTCGTTGAGAATTTTTTTTTTTTCCACCACCCTATAATGTACAGTTATATCGGCTTTTTTTATTTTTTGCACAGCATGATCCGTCGACGCTTGAGCATGTAATTTCACCACACTGTGGGCAGAGCTCTCCCTTTCTCTCTCTCTCTCTCTCTCTCTCTCTCTCTCGCCACTTTTCTCATAGTCATTACCGCGCTTGGCTCGCAGGAGAGTTCGCCGTCGCGTTGCGCTGATGTGGGCCTTACCAGGCCCTCCGACACCGACGCGGCAGAACTGACGAAAAAAAAAAGAACTACGGGACGAGAAGAATCCCCAGCACTCGCTGATTGGACATTCAGTGCGCGAACACCCGTTTGGTTTCTATTTTAACAAAGGGGTGGGAGAGAAAACGAGAGAGAGAGAGAGAGAGAGAGAGAGAGAGAAAGAGAGAGAGAGAGAGAGAAAGAGGGCAAGTAGGAGAAAAAGAGAGAGAGAGGAAGAGTGAAGTAAAGATGGGAGATACCTCTCTGACGAGTATACACCTGCCTTGATTCTTAAGCTGATCGAGTGCAGAAAAACAACGTTGGATCGTTGCATTATAGCCCTTCCATTGTCCCTACCAATCTGAAATGATACTCACGGAAATGTTCATGCACTCATATATATATACACACATATATATATATATATATATACAGGGTGGTCTGAAAAGTGACGTCGAAAAGGAAAATCGAGATTTATTTTATGGTTTCGCTGAAAAAAAATTACAAAATATGCCCTTTTTTCGCCTCTAGAGTGGCCTACGGCCTTAAGTATACCCTGAAAATTTTCCGCACGGAAGAGAGAGCCCTACGAAAATAATAATAATAATAATCAATGTTCTTTATTAACCGTTCAATTTTTATCTTTTTTTTTTATCGATCGTATTATCAGTCTGTCGCTTTGGAGAAGGTGCAAGGATCTCATTCGTCTGGGGAGTCTGGAGTACACGAATAGAGAGAGAGAGAGAGAGAGAGAGAGAGACGTGAAGGGGTTTACGTGTTAACAATAAATAATGATGATAATAAAATGGAATACCGCAGGCTCATTATCGAGGTGCGAGTATTGATCGGTTGTACATATACCGTGCATAAGAACGAGCGCGCGGAGTGCCCTGATGTGTTGCTGCTCCGTGTTCTTCTCTCTCTCTCTCTCCCTCTCTCTCTCTCTCTCTCTCTCTCTCTCCCTCTCTCTCTCTCTCTCGGGACGGTGATCGGATCTCGATTAAAAAAAAGGAATAAAAAAAAGTAACGAGAATTAAAAAAAAAAGCAGATGATGTTTCTCGGAAGGTCCGTAGTCTTCTTTCCATTGCCCGCGACCAGTCGACTTCATTCCGTCCACTTGTCCCGTGACTCTTGAGCGCGTGCAACGCCGAGGACCTTCATACTCGCATCATAGAGATCCTCCCTATTTGCCCGTACACGCGCGTTAGGGCACCTCTCCGGTGTGATCCCGTGCGCTCTCGCGAGCACGCACTCCCGATGAGGTTAACCCGAGTGTTGCACTCGCGAGAATATCACTAATGTTTTTTTTTTATTTCCATTCTTTTTTTTGGCCTGACACACAGACCAGCTCAGACCGAAGAAGAACTTTCCACGGAGTTATTAATTACCGGTAGGTGGGCACTCGGACTCATTAGATCCGCGTTGCTTCGGCGAGCTCAAAAATGAATTTTTACTGAACGCCACTCGAGTAGGAACTCGTGAAGGTTGAAAGAGGTGGAGGAATGTACCACGTGAGAAACGTGTGAGAAGACGAGCCGGAGAATAGGAATGAGGAGAACGGGAAAAAAAGGTGAGAGGAACTAGGATGACGACGCGGTTGCATCCAAACGCTTATCTAATAGCCAGCATCGATTATTATTCTTCTTTGTTCGAACCTGAGGCTACTCGGGCACCCTTAATATCCCGTACTTCCGCGTGTTACTGTCAAACGTATTGTAAGGAAAAAATGAGGAACGATAAAAAAAAAGTTACTGCCTCTTGAGGTCTCGGGATAATTTATGAACGAACAAATGATTCAGGAACGACAGGTCGATTTTCAATATTTTTTTCGCGGTTAGAGTATTAGGATGTGAAAGTGGAGATTTTACAGACTATGTATACATAGTCTTGTCAGGCTTGAGTTTTTTTTTCATTGAAAAATATTGATAAACAATGGAGTTATTATTATTTAAACAAAGGGCCACCGTTGCTCTGTGGCCAATCGGTTTAGGTGGTTCTGACAACTAGGGTCATCTCAAATGAAAAATTAAAAAATGTACTTTTTATACAATAATCGAAGTTTCGCATGGCCGGATATTTTTTCGAAATTTCGAAAATTACTCAAATAGCAAGCGGTAGAAAAAAGTTCGATTTTCGAACAGAAAAACAACTTTAATCATTTTTTTATTAAAAAATGTGAACAAATTATTAACAAAGATGAACATATGAAGAAATCGTTCGGTCATGCGATAGGATAGAGCATAGTTTAAACGATGTTTTAAACTATGCTATGTTCAAATCTGAAGTGAATCGGACGAACGGACTTCGCGATACGAATGACGTCGTTTGTTAAAACAGTTTCGAGAAAAACGCAAAAGAAAAAAGATAGTTCGCAGCGAGGTGATTCGCCGTAGCAGTGAGGGATCAGACCCTTCACAAAAATCACCACAACTCGGTGAATTTTTCGAATTTTCCGAAAATCTTCATCACAAGTTGAAGTTAAGACCTTAGGCTATAAAACTACGCCGCAAAAAAACAAGGCTGTTATTTGGAAAAAAATAAAGGTATCCTCGTGCCTTTCATTAACAGGTGCGCCTATTCATGTATAGAATGACTAACCACTTTACTCACCTGCAGTATGTTACAACAATCTTCTGATAAAAACAAAGCCATGAGATTTTTGAGAGACTGATTTAGAGAGTACCATTTTTCCGTCTGTCTCTTTTGTCTTATACTACCAGATGAAACCAAATTACAGATTTATTAGAAATAAATAAAATATTTAGTTATTAAACGATATTAAATATATCTTGATTTGAATAAACAAATATAAAAAATCTAGTTAATTCAAATAAAAAACAATCAAAAAGACGCATCTAGTTATATAAAAAAAAATGCTGTCAGTGTACCCAAACTTTCTTGCCTGGTCTCGCAGCCTACTACGACCCTATTGGTTTCAAATATTTTTTTTATCTGTTCAAGCTATTCTTTTTAAATATTAAATATATTCAAATTAAATAATAGGAGATTAGATTCAAATTAAATAAATAAAGATAAAACACGATATATCGCACGAACACGAGAAAGGAATATAGGTTCATGACATAAAAGTGCGGTGAAAAAAACTTCAATTATTTTTCTTTTTTTCACTAACAAGGCTGTTATTTGAAAATAAAATAAAGGTATCGTCGTACCTTTTATTAACAGGCGCGCCTATTTATGTATAGAATGACTAACCATTTTCCTCACCTGCAGAATATTACAACAGTTTTCTAATAAAAGCAAAGCCATTTTAAAATTTTAGAGAGACTGAATCGTGTACCATTTTTCCATCTGTCTCTTTTGTCTTATACTACCAGACAAAACTAAATTACAGATTTATTAGGAATAAATAAAATATTTAGTTATTAAACGATATTAAATAGATCTTGATTTAAATAAACAAATATATTTAAAATAAATAATTTTAATATTGGAATGCAATGGGAAACGTTTGATTTAACGAAAAATCTAGTTAATTCAAATTAAAAAAAAATCAAATACACGCATCTAGTTATATAAAAAAAAAACATTCTATCAGTGTACAAACAAACTCGTCTCTAAAAAATCTAAGCTTCTACAGTTCCCTCAAGTAGCAATAATAAAATACAAGCGAATAAAATAGCTGCCCCGATTATTTTTATTACACACACAATATCTGCCTGTTGACCAAAAAAAAAGTTTCTTTTATTTTTCACAGTTGCAAAAATGCCGCTTCCTCCTGTTACCAAATTCCCAAAAAATGTCGCCCTATGCAACAAAAATAAGAATCTATCGGAGCAGCAATTCGTCGGACGTTTCGCGTGTGCAAACTTTTCCAAAAGGACTCCTCCAAATCTCGGCGACCTGAACTCGTTCCTTGCACACTATGCATACACGCATATACACCCGCAATGCATCTAAGGGCAACGCACACGCGATATATCTCACTCTGCCTATTGGTTCCTGGAAATCGCCTACCAGCCAGCCCGCAAAAGGCGAATGAAAAAAAAAAAAAGAATAAAAGTAAAATGGGTGCGGATGATTTCGTGCTCGATTCCCGAGCTACGTCCCTCGGGGGTGGTGAAGGAAGACTATATGTACGCCAGGAAGCCGAAGAGCGGCTCTCCGGACGAGCGTTATTACGGGTGTGCCTTCTCGTGTATGGCTCTCTGCGCTCCGAGATTTCGACGAGATTCACCCACCGGTATCCCGTACCAAAAATGAACCTCAGGTATTAACCTACACAAATGTACGTATATATATATACAAAGTTCTTGTCAGATCCTCGCTCCTCTCGTTCACTGACCACGATTTCTGTCCTTCTCTCGCGTCTTTTCTCCGACAATCTCGAGAGAAAGAGTCCGAGCAAGCACCAATGATTTTCAACCGCAGAAAAGTCCGCTCTCTCGGCCTCGTAATTTCACTTGAAACTCTCTCTCTCTCTCTCTCTCTCTCTCTCTCTCTCTCTCTCTCTCTCTCTCTCTCTCTCTCTCTCTCTCTTTCTCTCTCTTTCTCTCTCTCTCGTTCAGCTGCGATACATTACCCTGCTGTGTATCTACAAAAGCGAGAGGAAGTTATTGTTCTCGCGTTGATTCTTCGTGTATATATATCCTTTATTCGAGGCGAATATTATATATATAGGGGCGAGAATTTGCGCAAAGCCCCACTCTGTAATAAGGGGCGGCTGTACGTTTTCGGGGGTGCCTACGTACAGGGTGGCCTGTGACAGTGATGCCCAAAAGAAATATCTAGATGCCTCGTATCCAAATCCTGTCCAAAATCTCGTATGCAAAATTTCGTATCGAAAATCTCGTATTCAAAATCTCGTATCCAAAATCTTGTATCCAAAATCTAGTATCCAAAATCTAGTATTCAAAATCTCGTATCCAAAATCTCGTATCCAAAATCTCGTATCCAAAATCTCGTATCCAAAATCTCGTATCCAAAATCTCGTATCCAAAATCTCGTATCCAAAATCTCGTATCCAAAATCTCGTATCAAAATCTCGTATTCCAAATCTCGTATTCAAAGTCTCGTATACAAAATCTCGTATTCAGAATCTCGTATCCAAAACCTCGTATCGAAATCTTATCCAAAACCTCCTATGGAAATCCTATCCAAAACCCAAAATACCTATTCAAATCTCCCCCCCCCCCCCCCCCCCAATACATTCTAGGATATTTTTTACATTTCGAGAACAAATGCATTTTTCTATTCTCTTCTGTGTACGTACTATCCTCGTGATTTTTTTTTTACTTTTTTTATCGCTACGAAGTGCACAGTTGAGCAATAAATAAATGATCAAACTGTTAAGCGATGTTAGGCAATAAATAAATAAAGGATGATAAAAAAGGAATAAATAAATACACACTGTCAAGCTATAAATAAATAAACGCGATCGGGAAATAAATAAATAAACCCTGTTAAGCAATGAATAAATGATCAAACTGTTAAGTGATGTTAAGCAATAAATAAATAAAGAATGATAAAAAAGGTATAAATAAATATACACTGTCAAGCAATAAATACATAAACACTCTTAAGCGATGAATAAATAAATACCGTTAAGCAATCAATGTTAGACAATAAATAAATAAAGAATGATAAAAAAGGAATAAATAAATACACACTGCCAAGCAATAAATAAACAAACGCGGTTAAACAATAAGTAAATGAACACTCTTGAGCAATGAATAAATAAACACCGTTAAGCAATTAATAAATAAACCACGTTAAGCAACAAATAAACAAACAACGTCAAGCAATAAATAAATAAATACTCTCAAGCAAAAAAAAATTAATCACCAAACCGTATGACACTCACGTCGATGCCACAGATTTTGATTAAAAGTTTCAAAAAAAGGTTTGAGACAATTGGTCACTAAAGTTCGAATGATAAAAAAAAATACTTATACTAGTATAAACGACTCACAATTGCTTTTGAAAATTTCTAAGAGGAAAATACATACACAAAAAAGAAAAATTAATAAAAACCTACTTACTAAAAAAAAACTACAGGAAGAAGCGAAACAAAAATTAAAAAATGCTTTTTTCTCAAAAAGTAAAAAAAGATCGTAGAACATTTAGTCGGACGTTACTTTTCCAGCCACCCTGTATATCGTACACACACTCTCCTCGTACACAATTTTCGTACCTGGGCTACGTTATTCCTTTCCTCCTCATTGTTCGGAGTACTTTTTCACCTGCACTTTTCTACCCGCGTTTTTCCCTCGTTTCGTACACTCGAAGAAACTTTTCTCTCTCTGGCTCCACGTGCCGCGGTACTTGCAGCGCTATAGATTCGGAATTGGGCAAAACTTTGCTCCGCCGTTATTCCCCAGTCAATCCTTCCTCACGATAGTTTTTTTTTCTTTTGCGCGTGTGTGAAAATAGGAAAAAACACAGTTTCAAGATCGAAAAAAAAAAAAGAAAAGCAATCGAAGTCGAAAGAGTTTTGGCTATGGAGATGATAGGACCGCGGGGTGGGGGCGGGGGTGGAGGAAGAACGAGAGGAAGATGCGAAATGGACGAGAGTGGAGAAGAGTGCAGAAAGCCGGATGTATACCCGTATCTATATATGTATATAAATATATACATTAATAAACCCATATTAATGCCTCCTTCCTCCTCTTCTCTCTCTCTCTCTCTCTCTCTATATATATATATATATATATGTGTGTGTATATATATATATATATGTATGTATATGTATATATCGAAACGGTATATGGAAAAGAATATGGTAAAAAGGGAATGAGGAAAGACGAAAAAGGTGATAAATGGGAATGAGGATTGCTCGGCAAAGTGCGAACGTGCCGGAGGGAGGAGAACGATGGATGGACCATGATCGAGCGTGCGCGAATATTTTACACTGTAACTCTCATACAGAGAGCGGCTACTCATGCACCAATACTCTCTCTTTCTCTCTCTCTCTCTCTCTCTCTCTCTCTCTCTCTCTCTCTCTCTCTCTCTCTCCCTCTCTCTCTCTCGAAATCGTCGACAATTTTTAAAGCTGGCACAAAAGGTCGTCTCGCAACGACGAGGCGTTGCGAAGTGGACAAAGATCCTAGATGACATTGGCAGCGCGAGACTGGGGCAAATCATAACCAAAATCTCTTTACTGTACTTGTACCCCGAGAAATTAGACATTTAGCCTGGCCGCAAAGTTTCACCCAACATTTTTGAAACTCCGTGTTTTTTTTTAATTAAAAAAATGTAAATAATTGACGTTTTTCTCGAGGACCCTCGAAGGGGAATTTCTCTCGATGTAGTTTTTGCATATATTTTTACCGCACGGATGCGAAGGAATTCAAACGTATTACGAGAGGTCCTCACAGTTCGTTGGGTCATTCGCGCAGTCCCGTTGACACTTAATCCTTCAGAATCGTCCTGCACACAATTTCTATTTTTCCCCTCCTCCTCTTCTTCTTCGTCGTCTCGTTTTTTTTTTCTCTCGTGCCCGTGACTCGAAGCAGCGTTGAAAAGAGAGCGGGTCGCAGGATGGCGAGAGTGAGACGATCGTACGTGACCATTTTCGTGTAAATTTACGGCCGTAGTGTTACGGTGTATATTCGGCGGTTGGGGGTGCCAAACGCGAAAGGAACAACCTTCGTCATTGGCAAAATTTTTAAAGCCCTCTCTCTCTCTCTCTCCCTCTCAATCTTTCGACGTTTGGTTGCCTCGTCTTTGCCCAAGTATCGAGGCTGGTCCTGCGATATTGCTACGCGATATATTATATATATATATATATTAACCACTACCGATGTCCGCACGGTCCCGTGACCTCGCAGGTCATTTCGCGTTCGTCCATATGCGTCATTTCTTATATACATAGGAATGAGGATGCATAATATGTATATATATATATATATATATATATATATATATTTAATATACCCGCGTGTGTGTGCGTGTATGCAGGAATGAAAGCGGGCGAACGCTCGAAACGTTGAATTATCGCGTCGCTCGCGAAAGATCGAGAAAAGAAACTAAGAATACGCGCACCGTTGAAGAAAAAGAGGAAGGACAGGCGATAAATCAAACGCGGGCATATTAATCGCGCGAAAGGCGGGAGTATGCACGCGTATTCTTAAAAAGGATATCGGGTGCTCGTGCATGTATTTGAACATGTATATATATATATATATATATATATATATATATGCATATGTATTATTGGTGGTGGTTGCATTCCCCGGTATTGATGCGTGTATTCGAATAGCGCGAGGCATATACCCGGGCATATAGCAGGAGCATTGTGCGCTCGAAATTTAAACTTCGTATTCTGATGATCCCTGTGGCAAGTTGCGAGCCAATGAGCGACCCACCACCCGACGAAAGTATTACAATAATCGATCGGAACATAAGGTGTGCGAGGCCTGTCATCTCCAAACTACGTACAATCGTTTGGCAAACGATTATTAATATATTTATATATATACATATGTGTATACAGGGTGTACCGTAAATACCACGTCATACTTAAAGCTCGTTGTGGCTCACCGGAATAAGAAAGTTCTTTGGGATTTTTTATTTTTTTTTTTGGGAATACTTGAAAAGCAATCGAATCGAGGTTTCGAGGGTTTATTCTATGTGGGTTGACATAGATGAAAACATTTTTTTTTTTTTTTGAAAAATATTTAACCCTTTGTGGTCACACATCCAAATTCAATCGCGGTGGTCACACTTGGGTCGATTCTACCCAGTCAGTTTTCAAAAAAGTATTGTGATCGAGCTATCCGTCCAAAATGGTTGACAAAAATTACGAAGCATACTTTGAACTTTCTAGATGATGTACGAAAAATGTATTTATAAGAAATAAAATGGCGGCATGTTAAAAAGAAATCATAAATGGGGGAAAACGCAAAAAAGACACTTTTTCGGTAAAACATCAAATTACCGTGAATTTTCAACATTTTTACCTAAAATTGGGACGTGATACTCTTTAGAAATGCTACTTTTGGGAAAAAATAGTAGCATAGAGCGCTTTCCAAAAAAGGTATTTTTTCCGAGATGTGAAGCAGGGTAAATTTTATGTTATGAGGATGCTTCAAACTACAGGTAAAATAGTGAATACAGTCTCATTCGAAGCCGGGAACTGTTATATATTTACGCCAAAAATTGATTGACGGGTCGGTTCTACCCAGGGTGACCACGAAGAGTTAAAAATGACGTTTAAGTCGTAACTACACTAAAAGCGTTTTTTTAAAGCGATCTACAGGAGGAAGAAGTACTTTTATGGATCAGCACGAAGAACAAAATATGTTTTCGTCATTTACATTAATCTTGCTAGCGATTACACACGATTATTAAAATTTTTTATTTTTTTTTCGCTAAATTATAAAAATGTGGATTGTTGATTAATCATAAAAATCGCGTGTATTTCTTCAGACAATCTATCTAAGAAGTTACGAGGTTCGAGAAAAACGCTTCTAAAGTTTCAAAACTGTTTTTCTGCATGACATTTTTTGAATAGAGACTTCCTGATTTTTTTACCTTTACTCGGATATGCCAGGACCATAATACATCCCTTCCAGGTTCAAATTATGCTCCTCGGTGTCTTTTCTGGCTGAAATAATGTCCTTTCAAGCCTTTTTTCGCGATCTCGATGACGAGCGATCCGCAGCTCTTACGCGTTGAGCCTCAACTTTTTGGCAAAAATTGGAACTATCGTAGCCCAGAAAAGGATAGAAAAGATTGCTCATAGTCTTTTACTTAACGAAAAGAATGTCCCTGAAACGTCCCTAAGGGAAACTATGCGAGATTACGAAAAGGTTTATTTGTCGAAAAGTCAGCAAAAAAATAATGAAAAATACGGGATTTTACTTAAGAAAAAAGATACGGATTAAATGTAAAAAAAAACCGTGCACAAATCTCGAAAACGGTGGACTTTTTCCATAGGACAATATTTAATAATCTATACAGGGTGTTCCATTAAAAAAAAAGGATTAAAATAAATCGCAAAGATGAGGTCGTACAAAAAATGTTTCCTACAAAAGTTTTATGGTTTGGGGAGAGGACATCCGAGACAAAATATTTTTTTTTTTTTGTAAACACGTTTACGAGATATCGCGGTAACATTCAATTTTTCTTATAGAACGGCATCATTATCATTTTTCAGAAAAGCTGCTGATTTTGAGACGAAACTAACGGAAAAAAATCTGTAACTCAAAAATTAAGAAAGTTATGATAGTTTGAAGCTTTTGGGAATATCTCACGTATTCTCGGCGCATTTTCGGTTTGTGTAAGGGTTTAGTTTTGTTCTTTGTCAGTTTTGTTGTTTGCGAGATATTTCCAAAAACTTTAATCCGCCATAACTTTCTTGATTTTTGAGCTGGAGAAGTTTTTTTCCCCCGTTGAATTCGTCTCAAAATCAGCTATTTTTCCAAAAATAAGAACCATGCCTTTCTATTTTTAAAATTGAAACCACTACCAAACCAAAAATTACCAATGAAAAAATCTGAAAAAATTCATGGTCTATCTTTAGGCCGTACTTCTCAAAGGAAAATAGGATTTTTTTCTTTCTTATTTTTAATATATATGTTTTTAAATTAAATAGCAATCTGTGAAGAAAATGATTTAGGCAGGACGAAAACGACCCAGGCTCATAGATTGAGAGTTAAAAATGGGACACCCTGTACGTACATTTGTTCGATTGAATTCGGCTGAAATTCGACGCAGAATAAATGATGGCGTACGGACGAGAAGAGTGCGAGGATATACAGAAGGTAATAAGTGATGTATCCTTCTGTCAGAGAGACGTAGGAAAATGATAAGTAGTAGTAGTATCATTTCTCACGAGCACAAGAGAGACGAGGCGAGGTCTATATATATATATATATATATATATATATATATATATATATATATAAAAGACGAAGAAAGCGACGAGGATGAAGAATAAGGTGCAACCTTCCCGACGAGGCTGCTCTCCTAATGAACGCCGATTGTTCCCTGATGAATCGAATTCTTAATGAATTGTGCGTGTATGCCCATACTGGCGTGTGTATACGCGCTCATGTTCCATCATTAAGATCCACGCAATCGTGTCGTCTGCGCCTAATACGAGACGCGCGAATTTCCAACGAGATATATCAGTCACTGTCTCCAAACGTGATATACGCTGTCACATGCCCCTTCTCTACTCAAGCCATCAGCCCTTCGTCCTCGTCCAGCCTGAGTGATCGAAGCCATCCGTGTTCGCGATAAATTGGTCCGTGGATATGTTGTTGCGTGCTCCCAGGAAATTTCGGCACCGAGGGAAATTTAATTCTCGTGATAGGATTCTCGAAAATACATGTAGGATTTTTTTTTCTGCATGAAAAATCTCTTCTTCGCCAAAGGGTTGAAGAATTGATAACTTTTTTGCTTTTGCTTAATAACTATACGAGTTTAATGCCTCCCACACGTTTTCCAAATGGTTGAGTCTGCAGTTTCCGAAGTGGCAAGAGACCTCGTGCTTCTTGCACTTTGCGCGATATACTCTCAGAGTATATATATGAGGGAGATAGAAGAAGCGAGAAAAAAAGGAGCAGGAGAACGGGAGCGAGGGAGGGCTGCCTGTTTTCTGCAAGTTCACCTCCATACCATACCGCGTTCACTATATGCCATATCGCGAAATCATTTATCTCGAGACAATGCTCTCGCCGCGCAGCGGAGAGAAGAAGCGGGAGCGCAAAAGCTGCAGTGTGAGATCGTGAGTAATATCAGAACTTTAGTAGCTTGTGGCCTACACCTCTTTCTCTCTCTCTCTCTCTCTCTCTCTCTCTCTCTCTCTCTCTCTCTCTCTCTCTCTCTCTCTCTCTCTCTCTCTCTCTCTCTCTCTCTCTCTCTCTCTCTCTCTCTCTCCCTCTCCCTCTATCTCTCTCGTTTCTTGGCAACATGAAACACGTTATTCCTACTGGTGTATATCTCTCCTTGCGAATCTCCCCGAATCGTTTCTACCCTTCTATATATATAGAAACGTGTTACATCCTATCTCCGGTCTGCAAGGTTCAACCGATCTTTCGGCTCTGCTGTTAGGCTCGTGATTCTGGCGTTTTACAGAGTGCACACGCACAGTCCCTTGTGAAGAAAAAAAAAAGAGTAACAACGCCGTCTCATAGATATATCGTTCGAAGTGTACAAGCCCTGTGGCTTCGAGCTTCGAGAACGTTCTTGCTTAGCGGATAAACACTCTGCCGTGTAGTTTTGCAGAAGATCAATAAACATTAATAATGACCTTATAAATTCAAAGCAATTTTTCATGGCATTTTCTATATTTTGAAACCCCTTGGATGCGGAATAAAAATCATATATCGTGAAAGTGGTCAATTTAGAAAAATATTAATATTTGTAGTCAATGTCGTGGTGCGTAAAATTCACTAGAATTTTAGTAATTGAATTGAATTTTGATAATTGAATAGAAACCAATTGAATTTTAACAATTGAATAGAAGTCAATTGAATTTTGCGAATTTTATGGGATTTTGCGATTTTTAATTGAATTGAATTTTGAGAATTTTATTGGATTTTGCGATTTTTAATTTAATTGAATTTCGAGAATTTAATTGAATTTTAATTTAATTGATTTTTGAGAATTTAATTCAATTGAATTTTGAGAATTTAATCGAATTTCAAAAATTTAATTCAACGGAATTGCGAGAATTTAATCAAATTTAGAGAATTTTATCGAACTTTGAGAATTTAATGCAATTGAATTTTTAGAATTTAATTGAATGTTGAGAATTGAATTGAAGTTTGATACTTTAATTGAACTTTGACGATTTAATTGAATCGAACTTTAAGGCTTTAAATAAACTAACTTGATATTTGAGAATTTAATTTAACTGCATTAAATTTTGAGAATTCATTTAAACTGAAGTGAATTTTAAGAATTTCATTGAACTGAATTCAATTTTATGAATTAAATTAAACTAAATTGGATTTGGGAATTGAATTAAACTAAATAGAATTTTGAGAGTTCAATGGAATTGAAATGAATTTTCATAATTAAACTGATTTGAATTGAAATAATTTGAGAACCGAATTGAATTGAATTCATTTGAGAACTGAATTGGATTGAATTAAATTTTAAGAATTGAATCGAACTTGATAATGGAATCGAATTTAATTCAAATTCGATTTGCTCTGGCCCAGTACTCGGATAGGTGATCGCTACATGCTCTCGCTGACTGAGGCCACTCGAGCTCAAGGCACGCGAAGATACTTCGAACAAAAACACACTGATACTTTAAACATAAAAAAAAAAAGAACTACGAGTGTAATTTGCGTATTTGCTGTGTCAGCGATATCAAAGATGACGATGATCTCGTATAGCAATACGCTTGAATAACATTGGCATGCTTGCGTGCCTTTTCGATCGAGACGCGTGTACAGTGTGGCTCTTACCGATTTTACGATGGTGCGAACGCAATTCCGTGCGAGGCCACAAGAACAAGTTGAACGCGGGGGAGATCCTGGCGCTATCTGCTCGCGAACGCGAGAGTACACGAGTTAAGGAGAGATTACGTAATACGATGCCCTATTGTATACAAATATTTGTGCGCGAAAACTACTACGAGCAGGACTTGATAAAGGGATGGATGTGCAAGAAGCTCCCGCGTTTGAGATTTCTTCGCCTCGAATAATACGTATATATATATATATATTATATACATTATTCTTGTGTACTTATATATAAATGTGGATCCACGTACATTTAGTTACTTATGATGGCACGGCTCATTGCCTCCGGCAAGTGCGACTTTAGAGGGTCTGCATAAGCTCAGGCCCAAAAAACATGCCGGTTTTCAATATTTTTTTCAGAAGAGAGTATTGAGATGACGTGGTCGAACTTTTGCACACACTTAATACATATTCTTGCCAAGTTTGAGATATTTTTGTATTGAAAAACATTGATAAACAATGAAGTTATTATTATTCAAAGAAAGTGCCAATGTTGCTGCACGGCCAATCGGTGTAGATGCGGCCAACTAGGGTCATGTGAAATGAAAAACAAAAATATATTGTACTTTAAGGCGGTATTATCTAGAGCGCTGTTATGGAGGTGATTTGTAGGATCGAATAACTGTAAGACAGTTCCAGTTTTCTTTCTGAAATGTTTTACCCATGTTTATTGATCGCTTAAGACTATGTACAAAATGAAAAAAAAATATATGATCATGTATTTTTGTACTTTTTATTACAACAGTTCGCAAAAAACGCTCCCAATTAGCGACCGATGTTATGGACGTTGTATGGATGTGAAAAAAAAAAAACTAAACACATTCTTAATGTGTATGAGTGTTGTACCGGATTCAGCAAAATAATTTCTTTTCACGAAACGGCAGCATGCTAAACTTTGATTATGAATTTTTCCTATTTTTCTGATCGTTCTACGAGTTCTATAAAAAAGTGATCATTCGACTCGCTTCTGCTACTAACGTTGAAAACCAGTCTACTATAGGTGTATGCCGAAACGATCAATTGATTATCGTGATATCGTGGTTACCTATTTGCAAAACGTAGTTTCGAAAAAAAAAAAACGCGTTCAAGGAGGTCGGAGCAGTCCAGTTGAGCCAAATGACGGTTTATGGGTTTTTTTTCTTCAATAAACCAAAAAAAATTGCATACGGGTTAGAGATTTATTCTGTAGATGCTGTTATCATAAAATATATAGTGGGTAAAAAAAGTATTTGTACACCGTGTATTTTTCAAATTATCCTGCGAAAAAAAATACTTTAGCATTTTTCTTCTCTGAAGAAAAATTTTCGAAAAAAAATCAAATGCTAAAGCATTTGATTTTTTTTTTCGTAGGACAATTTGAATAACACGCGGTGTATAAATACTTGTTTTACCCACTGGATAATTAAAGGGCAAAATTATGCATTTGTATACTTTTATTACGTGAAAAATAAAAACTGTTGTGTTACTACCAATTTGAAAAAGTACAACATTATTGATGATTATTATGGAAGAGTCGTAATCTTTTATTAGATTAAAAAGATTAAAAATGTTTAAAAGATTGTAAAAGATTCGTAATCTTTCATCAAACCTTGATGGTTCCATATTGAATATATATGGTTTTCGATGGGCAAGATGCGTTTATTTTCGTTTCTAAATGTTTACAAGGGTTTTGTTGATTCGTTGTTAGAAATGGTTAATCTTGGTGCTAAATGGCCAAAAAAAAATTACCTAACCCGTAGCGTGAGTGTCTCCCCCATCTAACCGCACGTAAAGCTACAGACATTAAACTATTTTTTAGCTCTGGTATTTTGTGGTGAAAAAAAATTGAGAAATTCGTAGACTCCTCGGTCTCCCCTGCATCACTGCTCGTTGGTATCGCGGTGTTGAAGGAATCACGCGGCGATCGCGAAAGTAGAGACCGCGTGCACAAGGTGTACAGGCAAAAGTTACTCTCCTCCATGCAAAACGTGCGTCTGCACAAATTTATCAACCGTACCATTTATTCGTGCGCCCGAGTCGTCGGACGATAAGCCCGCGTGTGATAATTGCAGAAAAATTTTCGCACCTCGCTCTTTTTACTCTATTTTTCTGCCCTATGTTTTTTTCTAAATGAGACAAGAGAAAGAAAAATCTTCAACGAGCCCTCTGTGCATTTTTAATCGGCCCCGTATCTCAGCTTCTTCTCGCTTTTATCTCGCTGTCGCTCTTTATGCATACTCCGAGTCTAGATATAATATATATACGTATATATTTTTTTTTCACATCTTTTTATCGTTGCTTCTCTTTTCGTCATTTATTTTTTCGGCCCTATATACCTCTTCGTCTTTATATCGCTGTTGGCAGAGAGCCGGAGCTGCCTATCGATTCTTATTTCGGCAAATATATATATATATATGTAAATATACACATGCATACGTATATAATTCACTGTCTCTCCTCAGTTGCTTCTGCAAATTAGTTCGATATAGGTGCCCGTATAACGTGTGCGGATGAGTTCCGTCTCGCGGGACCGAGATCATCGTTTCTCTCGCTCCCTCATTTCTTTCTTGCGAAAGCGAGCTCCCGTGGCTCGTCGTCGTCGTCGTCGTCCTCATGTACCACATCCAAATCTCTCTCTCTCTCTCTCTCTCTCTCTCTCTCTCTCTCTTCCTCTCTTTTCTCCTGCGCTCGTTCTCGCTTCTTTACCTCCCATTTTTTGCTTTTTCCTTTTTTTTCACTGTATGTATATGTATATAAATATATATCTATATATATATATAAATATACAGTTTGGCTCTTTTTACCATCCTAACTCTCATCTCCATCTTGCAAGTGTTTATATATATATATATAAGAAAGGGCACGTACGCGTTTCCTGTGTGTTCCGCGATCGAAATTTCGAGGGAGTCGTTAAATCATCGGCCGGTGGTGTAACGGTGCACCGCAGCTTGGCTCCTCGCGAGAGAGCTCGATCGGTAAGCTTTGTGTATGATATAAATATATATGCATATTCGTGTATATATATATATATACCGAGAGCTTTTTTCTGACTGGCTCCACGCGCGAACCCCCCACACCAGCCCGAACGAGTCCCTTTATCTTTCTCGCCCTTTCGTGTGTTATTCCTCCCATTCGTGGGCTCGCAGTGCCGTGAAACTGATCGATTTTCTCCTGCCGTTGCCGCAAATTCGTTCAATTTTATCGCGCCCCGACACACTATATCTCAAAGGTATATAACCGTGCGTACTTTTGTATATATATGTCTGTATTGGCGGGATGGGCAAAACCGCGAGGGTTCCTCAACGGACTCGCGCGCACGGTTGTCATTAAGGCTGTATAAGCGCGTCGGATACTTCGAAGAGAACCTAGTTAATCAATGTGGAAGGGCCGAGAATTATATACACATGTGTATATATACATATATATATATATATATATATATGCATTTACATATACACACATTGTAGAACACACACACACACACACACACACACACACACACACACACACACACACACACACACAGAGAGAGAGAGAGAGGCATATGTTTGTGTGTGTGTGTGTGTGCGTGTGTGTGTGTTATACAACGAACGCAGTTACTCCCACGGTTAACGCGGCATACGAATGAACGGGGTTGTTTGGCGTTATTAATTGTCCAGAGTCATAGATTATCGAGCTGGTTCCACCCAGCAGACGTGAGCAGAGTTCGTATTATATATATTCGCATATAAGAGGGGATATAACTCGCGCGGGAGCAAGGTTGTGGCCCATCCCTTATTACATATACATATATATAAAATAAGAATATATTTAACGTAATGAAAAAAATATCACGATTGAGTCATAAGTTATTTATAATATTTCATAATTACGTTAAAAATATTGCAATATTTTTTTTAATTACTATATTTTTTAATTCAATTTTACTTATATTTTTATTTAAGCGGTTACGTGGGTTTCGAAGCCAAAAAAGCATATTTTCTCAATTTTTTTAAAATATAATATATAAATTATTTTATTCAAAATGTTAAGCACATAAAAGAGCAACATTTGAACAATATTTTTTTTTTTAATTCATCCAAAAATTTGGGAAATTCAGCCGGTGGGACCTGGTTTCCGGAGACCCCTAAAAAAAAATGTCCTCGTGGTGGTCAGGATAACTCATGATAGCTTTATCTGAAATTTAAAAAGCCAATTTTTTTCTATTAGTAGATAAGTATAGCTCGTGATTGAACAAAGGATTTTTTTTTAATTTAAATTTGCATTTTTGGCAGAGTTGTATGCAAAATAGTTCAATTTTTGGTACAATTTATACTACGTATAGCATTGTAAAATTAGTTGTAATCGAAAAAAAAACCTTCGTTCAATCACTAGTCAATGCTATTTTGAAGACGTGTGCAAAATTTCTTTTCCAACGGGGGGAATTCCCAAAGGCTCTCTCTCCTAGACTTTTATTCCGATTGACTTAAAACTTTGGGAGAATATTCTAGACATATTGTACTATTAGATAATAAAATTTAAAAAATGGTTTTTTTGAAATTTTCAAACCCACGTATACCGTTAATTTGAATTCAATTACAATCCAATTTTGATACAATTTAACTAATTTAATTTGGTAAATTTAATTTAATTCATTCGTTCATTCAAATAAATTGAATTAATTAAATTTCATATGTTTCATTGCCATATTTTCCTAATTATATTGAGAATACTCTAATTTTAATGTAATTAAAAAAATATCGCGATTGAGTCGAGTTATACACACATATATATGTCACGATATTTTTCGCAATATTTTCGTCATTATCAATTTTAATTAGGACATTATTTAATTCAATTTTACTTCTATGTTAATATAATTTTAATCCAATTTCAATTCAATTTAACTAGTTTAATTAAATTCAGTCGTTAATTTAATTTAATTTAATTATAACTTCATTTAATTAATTGCTCTGCAATATTTTTCTAATTACATTAAAAATCCCTTTTATTTCTTTTGTATCGCCGAGTTGATTAATAATGCAATTACGAAGATGAGTCGAGGACTAGAAAGAAAAATCCGAAATACACAGTGTCGCAAATAAAAAAAAATTAACTCATACCGCACTGTTTTTTGTTCTGGATGGCCTCGATTTTCATTAAATTTTTGGGGATGTTGACGCAAAAAAGAAGAAAAAAAGGTCACGCGGTTTCCGCATTCGTAGGAAGTAACGCGCTGGTATGTATAGAGAAACGCAAATCCGTGTAGTACACGCTTCACGATAATTCCCGTGCTATGAGAGCGCACACTGCGATCCATGAAGCCGCGTGCGCCTACTAATAACGGCCACTTTGCGAGTGTGAAATAATTACCGCGGCCGAGAGGAGGGACGGTGAGGGGAGGACAGTGGAGAGTTGCGAAGCTTTTCAAACCAGTTTTGCGGGAGAGGTGCGAGCGGCGTGAACACTATGCGCGAGATTAGCATAAGTGATCAAAATGATCAATGAGCTCGAAGACCGGTGCGACTTGAGGTGCACGTACACGCGCGAACTATACACGAAGTATTCTACTGAGAGCAGTACCGTTCCGAGGCAAATGCGATCGATTATGACGCTCCGTCACAATTTTCTCCGCTTTTTCTTTTTATTACCATGTGTTTAGGATTTTTGAAAAAAAAGTGTTTCGATTTTATTCAAGAAATTGAATGTATTAAAATGAATTAATTAATTGATTTCATTTAATATATAGAACTGAATTAATTAAAAAGTTTAATTTAATATATTAAATCAAATTGAATTGATTAATTATTTTAATTTAATTTAATATATTAAATTGCATTGAATTTAATCAATTGATTTAATTTGATTCATTTATTCAGTTTAATTCATTTAACTTAATTATATTAATTACGATATATTAAATTCAATATTTTTTAAATTTCAATTCCATTTTAATTCAATTTTAATTAAATTTAACTATTTCAAATTAATTAATTTAATTTGATCCATTCATTCATTAAATTAAATAAATCTAATTAAATATAATATTTTTAATTACGGTATTTTTTCTAGTTGAAAATCTCTTTTACTTGCTTTTAACTTGCGCCTCTCAGTTGTCACGATTTCCCCATGCACTACGGTGTTCACACGAGGGCACAGGGAAACTGCGAAAAACCCGCGTGGATTCAGGCGGCTATATATTTGCGCTCAGTGCCGCGTTCACAATTAAGGTCTCGGCAAAACTGGCGTTCGGTCGGTAGCCGCCGCGCAAGTCATCGCGCGGTCACCCATCCGAGTACTAGCCTGACCAACGCTGCTTGACGCGGAAGATTTCTTTTTCACTGATTATAAATCTTCGGAAACTTATGTACCCTGGATAACCCCCGTACATACGGGTTGATAAATATGGACACTCGTGTGTGTGTGTGTGTGTGTGTACACGAATCGCGCGAATAATCTCAGCGGGCAAGCATACTCCCGAGTACAACATTCCTACCCGCGTGTGCGATATCTCGAGAGATCACTGACGATACCCCATATCAAAACGTATATCACCAAGAATAAAGTAAAAATTCACATTCTTTTTTTTCTCCCCCGACTCGCCCTCTCGTAAATTTACTCCCGTCGAGTTTTATCATCCTCGCGTCCGGTGCGTGTCCAATAAATCTGTTTTATCGAAAAAAACATACCTGCAACAAGATATACACTTTCTCGCGAGCTGTTACGGTCAACCTACAAATCCGTGCTGTTAACGTTTTTCAATGGTGAAAAATTATGAAAAATATTTTGTAGTACGACGATTTTAATATATACGATAGGATACTCCTCTTGCGGCTGTGTCAGAAAATTTGGAAATTCCACGTCTTTCGGAATACACTTAGCTACGAGCGACAACCTGCAAAACGTTTGGTGCGTCGATACGTCTCGTGGACTCGGTTGTGGGCTCACTCGGAGTATCGATAGCTCGCGCGAGAAACCTCGCGCCATGCGCCACACTCCGGCCACAGAGCGTACTACGTCTACGAATTTGGTATTTTATTCAAGTAAAAAAAATCTAAATAGACCCATTTACTTTGTACGACTGAATATTTTTTTGAATGAATTACACCAGATACCAATGTTATTAGAAGCATAGAAATGTTTAAATGTTCAACGATGTTAACGGGTCACACCTAGATCGTGGCCGCAGGTAAGAAGAATTTCCGTGGATTTTTTTCTGAGAAAACGTCTGCAGGTTTTCATTTTTTTTTTTTTGATGATGGAGTATGGTTTTGAGTATCCTTCACGATTTTTATATCGAAATATATTTACAAATGCGATAGATGCAATGATGCAGACTACTGCTGCTCGAAACAAATCATACGAAATTTAAAAAAAAATGTAGTGTAGGTAATTCTGGCAACTAGGGCAATCTTGAATGATTAATCAAAAAATGTACTTCTAGTATAATAAGAAAACTTTCGTATGACTGGACTATTTTCTGAAATTTGGCAAATTATGCAAATGGCAAGCGGTAAAAAAAAAAGTTCGTTTTGTAACCGAAAATACAACTTTAATAATTTGTTATTAAGCCCTTAGGCCACTCTAGAGACCAAAAAAAGAGCATATTTGTGATTTTTTTTCAGCGAACCCATAAAATAAATCGGAATTACAAAATAGGGGTTTTATTATACACGTAATTGACTATACAAAATTATTTTTTCACAGCGATACATGTCAAAATGGCGACTGTGCAGCATTTTTCCGATGACGCTTTTATTTCTAGAAGGTCAACGGCTGAACCAACAGCTCGTATAATTTTTGAGTTATGATGAGACACTAAAGATTTTTCGATTATTGATAAGAATAGCTATAGAATTACGTAGGATTTTTTTTATATATTGTTTTTTTGTCAAAATGGCGCATTTCTAAAACAAAAAGTATAAAATGCCATAACAAAATCGTCAGAAAATTGTTTATAAAAAAGGAACTATGCAATATAATAAAAAAATCCTACGTAGTGCCTCAGAAAATGTAATTCTAAATATACAGTTAAAATTTCAAGTGGATCGGTTGAAATTTGTTCGAGTTATGAGTCCGGCCGACTTGAAAAATGTAGTTTTGAGATAAACGCGTTTAAAGTTAGTAGAAAGTCACGACATGAATCAAGAGGGGTTGCGCTAGAATTCGAAAATCGAGTACTTAGAGATTTTTCACACCCATAATCCTTTGGAATATAATTTTATAGGTACTAAGGTACATTTTTAACAAAAAAAAATCGATTTTTGGAAAATCCTAGAGTGGCCTAAGGCCTTAGCAAATCGACAAACGTATCAAAAAGTCGTCAGGTCATGCGATACAAAATGTTGTAAATTATGCTCTGTCCGAAATTAAAGTGAATTAGACGCATAGATTTTAAGATACGACGTACACTTTTTCGTAAAACATAGTTTCGAAAATGCAAAAAAACAAAGGCTGACCCTTCACAAAAATCGTCAGGGCTCGGGCGATTTTTAATTTTTTTACAAAATCTTGGTCATCAATCAAAGTTAACGGGTTGCACCTAGCTCGTGGCCGGAAAATCGAGGAATTTTCGTGGATTTTATCTGGGAAAACATTCGCAAGTTTTCAATTTTTTTGTTCTTTTACATTAAAGAGTATGGTTTCGAGTATCTTTTACAATTTTTGTATTGAAATATATTGCGGTAGATGCAATCGCTTGTGCAGAGCGCTGTTTGAAAAATTTCCTTCCCGGTTGCTGCTGCTCGGAAACAAATCATCCGAAATAATAAAGAAAAAATGCATTTAGTTTTTGCATGAAATTACTGCTAATAAAGCACTGCTTTCCGATATGTGAAAGAAGCTTGTAAGATTTGACGTTGATCGATTCAGTGATCTTTGATATATGAAGGTCACCGATTTTGAAAAAGTTATTTTCAGAGAAACGCGTTTAAATTTTTGCACGGATAGACGTGAAATTTTCAGAGAATATTTTTGAAACATTATATTTTGCGAATCCGTCAAAACCAAAAATCGTTATTTTCCAAAATGTCAACTAGGTGTAAACCCACAAATAGATTACGATTCGAATAAATAAATATATATACAGTAAACCTCTGAAACAGTAGGCTCAAATTTAAAAAAAAATATATTAATTTTACGAAAATTTGTAGTAATTCAAAGAAACAAAGACTAAAATAAACGCATCTGCTTGATTTCAATAAAACTTTTTTTTATCAGTGTAGGCTTCGTTGAGTTCAATCCAAGGGTTGTTCATTCCAAAATCGAATTATTTCGTGCTTCGATTTTTCCGAGCTCAATTGAATCATTACCAACGCGATTTTTTTTTTTACTTCGTCGGATCATTCCCAATCTGGCTTCGTTCACGTTGATTCGAATTACTTCGAGTTCGAAGATTCTTTCGCGAGGAAGAATCGAAAATCTCTGAGGGCGGAATTAATGCAAGTTTTCTCGATCACCGCGGCCGGAACGGGCCATCATGCGAACCCCATCAAGAAGCAATCGAGATCGAACGATCGTGAACTATCTCCTTGCGATCGTCACGCATAATAGATGATCTCTCTCTCTCTCTCTCTCTCTCTCTCTCTCTCTCTCTCTCTCCCTCCCTCTCTCTTTCTCCATCGTTACTGGTAAGACGAGAGACCCGCTATTCGGCCGAACGTTATGAACCTTAACTCGTAGATTATCGAGTATTATCCACGGTATGGTAGTACTTGTTATACGGAGAAAGAAGAAGAAGAAGAAGAAGGCATATGGGCGGTAAGATTCGAGACGTCGTGCTGAGCACGTATATAGCGAAGTCTCGCTTGACCGACGATACCTGTCGGCGGGATTATCCACGGTGACGTACCGGAATCGGGCTTGCAAAGATGGACATATTCCTCGATGATAAAACCTATACATGTACAGAGTTATTCACAACTACGGTCGAGGCAACACTATGCGTTTTCGCCGCTGTGGTTATGATGGACACGATTTAAGGTATTACTGGATCCCGAGTAGAAATCCTGCTCCGGCTACAAGAAAGGCCTGATCAGGCATCCTGTTTTCTTTTTCATGCCTTGATCAGGATTTTTTATCAAGCCCTGATCATTTCTGTGACACTTTCCCTGACTTCGGCCTGATCAGGGTAAAACATCAAGGCTTGATCAATGAAAAAGATCAAGGCATGATCAGCATAGAACATCAAGGTTTGATCAGTGAACAAATCAAGGCCTGATCAGGATAGACCATCAAGGCTTGATCAGTGAAAAAATCAAGGCCTGACCAGGATAGAACATCAAGGCTTGATCACAGTGCAAAATCCCGAGTAGAAATCCTGCTCCGGCTACAAGAAAGGTCTGATCAGGCATCGCCCGAGTAGAAATATTGCCAGGCTTGCTTGATATTTGATCCGGGCCTGATCACGTTGTAGTACGGAGGCCTTACTTAAGGTATGCCCCAATTTGCCTGATCCGGTCGGTATCAGGTGATAGTCAGGCAACTAGATGTAGTGTTTCCTCCAGTTGCCTGATCCAGCTAGCTTCAGGCGATGGTCAAGCAACTGGACTTACGGCTCACTTCAATTCGCCTGAAGCTAGCCGGATCAGGCCAATTGAAGCAAGCCGTAAGTCCACTTACTTGACCATAGCCTGAAGCTAGCTGGATCTGGCAACTGGAGGAAACACTACATTCAGTTGCCTGACTATCACCTGACACCGACCGGATCAGGCAAATTGGGGCATACCTTAAGTAAGGCCTCCGTACTACAACGTAATCAGGCCCGGATCAAATATCAAGCCAGCCTGACAATATTTCTACTCGGGATGGACCGTCGGGCAAAAAGTTAGTCAAAAATGGGCGAATCGTGGATTTACAAGTTTAGATCATGTCGTACATGATGTAGCCTTACAAATAGCTAATTTTATAATAAATTAAAACTTAGAAACGTTAATTTTCCATTTTTAATAATAATTAAAGTCAAATTCGACAATAATGGCGTGTGCTTGACTGAGGTTTTGTCAGTGACTGTATATCTGTTTCAAATGCCCAACGAAAAAATTTATCAATTTTTTAAATTTAGTTAATACGTTCAGATTATCTTATTATTGTCAATGATTACCCAAAAAACTCAATATATATTGAGTTTTCCAATGATTTCTATTAATTCATCGTTAAAAAAGGCGATACTCCTCATTACTTTAATTAATTTCTCGACAATTACTCAGTCGATTTATTTGAAACTTAGCATAATCAATTGCTCGATCCTAAATCTTGATGATATAATATTTTCAGAATTTACGGTGATTTAGTTCCATTCGTTTTGCAACCATTAACGTCTGTGGAAGTTGTTCTCCCACAAATGACTATGTTAAGTTTATATATTTATAATCTTTTAATATCCATCCATTAATACCTTAAGGAGCTTCAGAGCAGCTTATCTTTAGAGGGAATCCGGGGGAATCGGATTCTATTGTTCTTGAGCAGAGCGCCAACTTCTACAAATCAATATTTCGTGCGAAAATGACACGATTACTACAATAGACTTCGAGTCCTGCATTTAAAATTATTATTATACTTACGTATTAATATCGTGTTTTAAGTGTTACATCAATGCGTACTTTTCGATTATTCTATGTTAAAAAGATTTGATAAATTTAGTGACAGCGCACTGCTTGTATTGCAAGTTTGGTTTTTTCATGGTTGTCGACACTTATTCTGTTACCGCGAGCATCAGCGAGCTCAGCAACTCACGCAGTCCAAGTTCTTTATTGAACCGAATTAATTCTGAACGATGAGTGTCAAGTGTCAAAAATAAAATATAATACTTCTATTTAAAAATGCATTTTATTGAACGTATAACCGCGCCACGGTAATTAGTGGTATTGAAGCACGGCCGCCATTTAACCAAAATTATTAATAATTTAAACATTTTCGTTTATTATTTAATACTTAAGGAAAAAAAACATCGCCTGTGAGCAATTACTGTGGCATTGATTTCTCGGCTTCGGACTTTGAATGCGAATATCCTGGCCAGTTTCCGTCGCGCGCTATTTTTAAAAAGCGTTTTGCTCGCAATATAAAAATAATATTATAGGATAATGATAAGATAACAATAATAGAGAAGACTAATAATAATAATAATAGAAATAACGGAGACTCTCGTTGCAAATCGATAATACGATTCAATAATTTCCATTTATTATTTAATACTCGAGGAAAAAAAAAACATCGCGCGTAAGCAACTACTGTGCAATTATTCACTCAGCATTGGACTTTGAACGCGAAAATTTCGGTCAATTTCCATCGCGCGACATTTAAAAAAAGTGTTTTGCTCCCGATTACACACCCTTCGTGTTCACCAAGGAAGACCTGCCAGTTGTGAATCACCCTGTACATATAAAAACGTACATATGTCTAGATGTAGGAAGCTTCGAGACATCACGAGCGTCCTCGGTCGAGGACGCGATCAAGGAAACCGATACACGATCTCGCCGCTTTTCTCTTGAGATCACCAACCGCGTTTGTACCGTTCTTCGAACATTTTTCCGCTGCATCATTTGCGGGCTCAGTCAGAGGGAGGAAAAAAATCAGTAAAAAAAAAGCAGCGTTAAAAACTTGATCGAGAACGTGCTTGATGGGTAGAAGTGCGCCAGGAGTACGTTCAGCACTCTTGGGTCCCGTAAAAAAAAAAGGAATTCCAACTTCTCCCTCACCGGTGCTCCTCCGCGTATCTATTCGCAATAACTGGAGGATCCTGGGAATGCCATTTACATTTTGGAAACTGGAGGAACCTGGAAATGCAAAACTTTGCCAGTTTAAAGAATCGTTCGGCACCGGGCGAGTCCTTTTGATATTCACTTGGGGGTTATCTCACACGAGTGGATCCGATTTTTTTTAGCTCGCGCGTCCTCGTCATCGACGCCAAACGTTGAACCAGCCTGATTTCATACATATTAATGGATACGAGAATGGGGAATCGACGTGCCGACGAACGCATATAGGTCTCGGAACGAGAGACTCACCGTTCGACTCGTCAGTCCTCATTTGGCACCGTTGGCATAGGGTGTCGTTGAAACGTCGATCCGATTCGTAGATGAACTGTCCGTCAAAAGTTCGACTATATTTCGACTTTATTTTCCCTACCTCGAGACTTGCCATTTTCTAGCTGGTTTGTTTTTTTTTAGTTTCAATACTATCGTACGTTATCATTTACGAATAGAATTTATTTCAGTTCAACATTTTTTTTCTGATGAGAGAATTGGCATTACGAAGCCGAGATATTATACACAATTGATACATAGACTTGCCAAGTTTGAGTTTTGTTTAAGGCTGGAGCCTGAATTAGGAGGTCCGAAAAATCGTTTTTGTATTGCTTAAATCGATAGATAAACTATCCAAGTATATCAAAGCTGCAGAGGCTAATTGTAAAGATTTTCGAAGATACAAGGCCAAAAGCAGAGAAGCGTCGAGCAGATGTGTGAGTGCTCCACTCTTCGATCGTCTAATCCGAATTTTGTACCTGGGAAAGGTTCAAGGTGCTTTCAGAACAATACTTAGATTTCGTAGTAGTGTTGTGTTGAGCCATAATATGATCTATTGAAGTACCAAGTCCAACTCAAACAAACAGTCTGGCGCATCGCTCCAAAACATCTGAATTCTGGCCAAAAATTTGTTGAAATTGCCGCCTACATGGCTGCACGTATATTCAACGAAGGGTATTCAGCGATTTTGAGTACCATGCAGTTGCTCAATTTGAGTATTGGCTAGCAGTGCAAAATGTTTACTGATTTCGCTGACGCGTGCAACGAATCAAGAGGGAGGACAGACGCCACTCATTGAGCAGCTCGTTGAGGAGGCTCGTACAGCTCGTAGACTCGACCGAAGTCATCTGAATAAGTACTTTGAGGAAGCAGATGAACTTCTGTATGGACCAGGAATAGCTGATTAGCAGATTATTAGTGTAAGTAAGGAAAAATTGATATTTCCTTCTATTGAAAACTTTGAAGCGCGGTTTCTCCAGTTGTCATTTTCACTATTTTTTTAAATTGGCGGGCGTGATAGCAAAAAAACTAAACGACCTATTGAATCAAACCAAAGTTTATTCACTTCAGTATGAAAATTTCTTCTAGGTGAACGAAAAAAGTCGTTGAAAAAGTCTTTTTAAATAATTTTTATAGCACGTTAAAGTGTTTTTTTAACACATTTTTTTTCAAACTTGAGAAAAGTTAGAATTTCACGATTTTTTCAGCTTTTCCTTAATTCACCCAGAAGAAAAATTTATGACAAATGAACATTTTATTGGTTTGTTGTTTTAGTCAAGAATTACGAGCTACATCTTTCCCGCCTATTTAAAAAATATATTTAAAATAAATAATTTTAATAATGGAATGCAATAGAAATAATTTGATTTCACGAAAAATCTAGCTAATTCAAATTTTAAAAAATCACATAGATGCATCTAGTTAATAGGAAAAGAAGTATTCTGTCAGTGTAGTTCTGGCAACGACGGTGATCTGAATGGAGAATAAGAAAATATGGCCGTGTTTCAAAATATTGAAACTTTCGTATGACCGGATACTTTTATGAAATTTGGAAAATTGGCATAATGGCAATCTGTAGAAAAAAAAGTTCGATTTTCGGTTAGAAAATCAACTCTGATCATTTGATATTAACAAATCGATAAACGTATCGAGAATCATCGGGTCAGACTAGAGAATGTTATAAACTATACTCTGTCCGAATTTGAAGTGAATTGGACGAATAGATTTTCAGATACGACTTGCACCGTTTCATAAAACATAGTTTCGAGAAAATCGCAGTGTTTCGATACGCCTTAGCGCAATGGGCGATCTGACCCTTCACAAAAATCATCACAACTCGATCAATTTTTTTGGAATGTTTACAAAATCTTCATTGCCAATGAACCCCAATACCCTAGCTTATAAAGCAATACAATAAAAAATCGTATTTTTTGTTTAAATTCTCATCTCACACAGGGCCTTCAATAAAGTTAATATCTCATTCTCCGTATAAAATGAATCAAAGTAAGATTTGGCATTTTTGGAAAGTGACCGAGGAGTAGCAATTAACAAGTACGTCATCCCGCACACCTTTTCTCATCCCGATAATTGGAAGCTTCTTCGAGAAATAACGACGTGACGAACGCAAAAAGCAAAAAAAAAATAAGCCACATCGAAACGTGCCCGAGAGCAAATTTGTTTCACTCGAACGTTGCATTTCACAGTGTGTTAAGATCTCAGAGGTCCCGTTCCGCGGGAAATTACGACGAGGACTGCGTATATAGTACTTGATGCGCGGGACGGGGAAGTGTGAGAGGAAGTGTGGGAAGTCATTCTTACGAAACTGGTTTGCCATTAAGACATTATTAACCGAACCTCGAGTGACTCTTGTTTTATTCTTATCGTTATCATCGCGTTATAATTCCCTGTTTCGCTACTTCCTGTCCGAGCTTCTCCTGGCGTTGCTTTAAATGTTTCGTTGTCTCGGAAGTTTAGCGCGAGAGTGTCAGGTATGGCACGTTTTGATGAAAAAAGCTGGCCATTGCATGTGAAACGCGAGAGAGAGAGAGAGAGAGAGAGAGAGAGAGAGAGAGAGAGAGAGAGAGAGAGAGAGAGAGAGAGAGAGAAAGAGAGAGAAAGAGAGAGCAAGAGAAAGAGAGGGAGAGAGAGAGGGAAAGGGCGGGAGAGAGAAAGGGAGGGAGGGTGAGAGAGAGGGAAGAAAATGGAGAGAGAGAGAGAGAGAGAGAGAGAGAGAGAGAGAGAGAGGAAAGAAGAGGATTCCGCAGGATGAGGACAGACAGACCACGTGTATGGAAAGGAACAAGTCTCTTTTTGTCTCTCTCTCTCTCTCCCCCCCTCTCTCACTCATTCTCTCTCTCTCTCTCTCTCTCTCTCTCTCTCTCTCTCTCTCTCTCTCTCTTTCTCTCTCTCTTTCTCTCTCTCTCTCTCATTTCTTCCTACAGAGAGCAAAAAGAGACAGAAAGGTGGAAAAAGAGGAACGAGAGGGCAGGACGAGAGGCCAACCGGTCGCTCGCGTTCTCACGCCCCATTACCGCTCATACACACAGCGCAATCTTGCGCGACTCTCAATGTTCTGGCACATAAGAACGCGCGATCTTCTCTCGCGCCAACTTCCAAATACCTCGTGGCCGCTCGTACGCATCCGGTACAGTATTATAATTCAATTTCGCATTTTATTTTTTCCCCCCTACCCCAGCAGCAACGAAAAAAAAGAAATTCTCGAATTATTTTTATTCTGACGAGTCAATCGTGACGCGAGTCCATCGGACCTGAGGACTCGAAATGGTTCGCGCCAAGGAAATTATTGCATACTGCTTTGATTCCTCCGGTGATAGGAAATTCCAGGCTAATCATCGAATTTCGGTCGAGGAGTAACGCGGGCCAAAAATATGATTGAAATAGCCCCGAGTGATATTTTGAGATTTTTTTCGTTTAATTCAGGAGTGGACCAATTAGAGGCCATTATTATCGTTATCACGAGGATCGAGATTTGACCCAGGGTGAACGATCCCTCGAATTATTATCAGCGCACAATGCAAATGTAATTCTGGCCTGAGGGTGTGCATCGACGACCCTCTCGCGGAAGGTTTTTTTTATAGCTCCCCCCTATTGAGCATCCAATCTCCCAATCGCTATGGGATCGACGTTCAGGATTCTCCAAGTTTTTCGATCTTTAGAAACATTGGACGTTTCACGCTCGGAGCACTTTGACTCAAAGCAAAGCCATGGAGACGTGGAGAGCTAGGAAGAATGAGCGAGGGAAAGAGCGAGAGAGAGAGAGAGAGAGAGAGAGAGAGAGAGAGAAAGAGAGAAAGGTTTCCAAACTCTTCTCGAGACGCATTCCCCGCGGGAAAGGCTTATCGGACCCTCTCCCGCCGGACTATGCGAGACGAACGAGTGAGCACGTACATATACCTCTGGACCTTCATCCGTACGAGGCAATACTCCAAAAGAGCAAGAGAGAAAGCTCCCACTCGAAGAAGAGCGGGAGCCGATCTCCCTTATCATTCGCAATTAACAAACTCGGGGAGTCCAATGGACCTGATGGTACTTCTTGGGTGGCTGCGCGGCTTCCGAAGCCTCCAAGGCATACGAGGGAGAAAGACTCAAAGCAGAAGAAGGGAGTGAGAGCGCTCCAGAGCGATTCAAGGGGACATTGGTAGAAATGCTTCTCCGGCTTTCATTTCTTTCTAGAGAGAGAGAGCGAGAGAGAGAGAGAGAGAGAGAGAGTGAGAGAGAGAGAGAGAGAGAGAGAGAGGGGTAAGGCAAAGGGCTACCGTTCAACGTGACTACATGAATTTTAGGGATCGTCAGGATGCACCTCGTGAATACACTGAAGTAAATGCTGGAGCCATGCTGGAGGACGTTATCGAAAAAAAATTCCTCGACGTTAGTCATCGATCTATATATATATATATAAATTTCCATAGATGTACATGCGACTACATAAGAAATGCACTTTGATATACGGAAGGACCGCGAAGGATTCTCCGGAGTATCAAGATCGGCTCGATGCTCATTGCAATGACAAAAATAATCTCGCTATCCCTTTCAATCAATTAGCGCCCTGAAAGGCCACTTGCCCCGCGCCACTTCACTGCCCCAGCATCCGCGGCAACATTTTAACGTCCCCGTTTTTACCTCGTTATCTCTGCCTCGGGTAAAAATAAAAACGGAAAAATCGTTCTCTCGTCGCGATGTGAAATAAAAAGTGTATGGAAAAATTGAATTAAGGGGCGACCGGCAAGCTACCGGATCCATCTCACGCGCGGAGACATTAATCAATTTTTCGCGTATAATAAAATCGTGAAGAAATTTGCTGGTGAAGCGATCGGCTGAATTAAACAAGAAGTAGCATTGGGCTTTACGCAGAAAATAGCGCAGAAAAAAAAGCCTCTCTAGATGATGAATACCGATCTGACATATCGATATGAAGTCAAATTTATCAAAAACGAAATGAAGAAGCTCTATGCATTTTCTAAAACTTCACACTAACTCAATATTTTTCAATTCCTTTTAACATTTTAATTAATTGCTTTTAGTACATTTATTAATTGTTTTTAGCATATTTATGAATTGCTCTCAGCATATTCATTAATCCCTTCAAGCATATTCATTTATTGCTTTAAACATATTTATTAATAGCTTTTAGTATATTTATCAATTGCTCTTAGCATATCTAATAGATATGCTACTGATCGCCTCAAAAGAATAAAAAAAAACAGGATTCCAATTTTCAAAAGGAAAAAATAGTTTATTCCTCTGTCCATGCCCGGAAAGTCAACACGAAAAAGCATTTATCAATTGTTTTGAGCATATTTATTAATTGCTTTCAGCATATTTTTGTTAATTGCTTTTAGAATATTCATCAATTGCTCTTAGCATATCTAATAGATATGCTACTGCATATCTAATAGATATGCTACTGCATATCTAATAGATATGCTACTGATCGTCTCAGAAGAATAAAAAAAACAGGATTCGAATTTTTAAAAGGAAAAAATAATTTATTCCTTTATCCATGCCCGAAAAGTCAACACGAAAAAGCATTAACACAAATTTCCACTATTTTCGTTTCCATGTTTTTGAAATACGAAAAAAAAAATTGGCAATAACCATTAGCCGTGTACTTTTTACCGGCGACTCGGGATCGGAAGAGTGTAATTTGTCGGGATGATCAACAGATATCGTTAAAGTCAATGATACTCGGGTGCGCTCATCTTCCAGAACGATGATGCTTACAAATTTATTGTAATAGAAGCTTCTCTCTTGCAAATTCAATAACACACATATATATATATATATATATATATATATATATATATATATATATATGTATATACATATATATTAGGAATAGAGTACGTGATTATAATAGGGCACCGTGATTGTGCATGGATTCTGTCAATCGTCAACGTGCTTCGGTTCGTCCTTCCAGCATATTCCACACTTTGTACCATTCTATATATATATATATATATATATATATATATTTATATATATGTACAATGAATACAGCTGCATATCTGTACTCCTACGTGCACTGAGCTCAGCCGTCTGTTCCTTACGACGTTGAAACGTCATCCTCCCCCGTTCCCTCCATCTGTTTCTTAAGGTCCTCCAGGAGGAGCCAGCCCCTGCCAGCTCCACGATCCTTGTACTTATATGTATGTATATACATATATATATAAATATATATATATATATGTATACGTCATGTCTCGAAAGCCGAGATACGTGAGCAGTGGAAGGAGTACATGAGGCATAGCAAAAGGGAAAAGTGAGGGGATAGAGAGACAGAAAGAGAGAGAGAGAGAGAGAGAGAGAGAGAGGGAGAGAGCGAAGAGGTATATACTCGTATGTAGAATGCCTTAAGTCGGGGCTAATGATACGCGATGATACGCGGCATCCGTCACTGTCCGATGTCTGGCTTGATTGCCGCTACTGTTCTCTATCCTTTATCTTTGCCGTTGTCCTGCGTGTCTCTCGACTCTCTATAAACGTGTGTGTATATGTGTGTGTACGTGTGCGTGCTTGATCCAACAACGTCACATGGATTACTATATTTATATGTATATATGTATACTATTTGTATGTACGTGAACGCACGTGCATTTTACACGTATGTGTACGCATGCACGTAACGTCGATCCGCAGAAAAGTAGCGCTGAAAGACGAATCTACATGTCCCCGCGAGTGCCGCGAGCAAAAACGTTTCCATTCCCGATTCCACTTCGCCCGTGCGGCTTCACTTTTTCTCTTTTTCCTCTTGCAAATGATATTTAAATACTCGAGACGCTTTTTTTTCCTCCTCCCGCTTCGTGAATTATTGTGCTGCAGCGCCGCCCAGGCTTGTATGGTTGAGACAGTTGGGGGGGGGGGGGGGCGTGGAGGAGTGGGCTATTCTGAATCGCTTATTTGGATCCGTTTGATCGAGAGAGAGACACGGGTCGTTGGGAAATTGAGACCGTTTTTTAACGCATGCTTTTTTCTCCTGCGAAAATTGCGACACTCGTAACCACGGGTTCTCGAGACATTTTGAGAAAGTTTTTTATTTTATTTTTATTTTAATAAGATCTATGTGAAACAGTTGACTATTCGATAAATGTGTAGGGGAGAGTGGGGCACAATGTGTCACGGGGCACTGTGAGCCACATACGGTCGCTCGGAGGGTTTTAGCTCGTAAATTAGGAAATCTTATGTGTTGGACCGAGATTTATATTAGGTTTCGTCAAGCCTGAAAGAAAGTTAATAGCAGCTAACGAAGGATTATTAAAAATTATAAATTGATTTGAGGCTTGAAAAAAAAATATTTCGCTTGCCGGGAAAACGTAAAATATAACGACACTTACTGTAGCGGCTCCGGTTTTCGGTCCTAATAGATAGTTTTATTATTTATGATGCACTCAGGGACTTGTGTTTTTCCATTCGTAGTTTAATTAATAGTTATTTTCATGAATAAAAAAATATTTTAATAGTGGGGTACAATGTGTCACCGAGTGGTGGGGCAAAATGAGTCGATTCTCAATGAGGAAACAAAGAAGTGACGACGCTTCGAAGAAGCGCAATGTGTCACAGGCAACTGTCAACCACATGCGATTTTTCGGAGTTTTGTAGCTTGTAGAATCCGAAATTTTTTGGGTTTGGTCTGTGATTTATTTTTAGTTTCGGCCGGCCTAAAAGACAGTCAATAGCAGCTCGCGAAGAATTATTAAAAGTACAAAATTAATTTGAACCTCGAAAAAAAAAATTCGCTCGCCGGGAAAACACCAAATATTGTGGGGCAGTCGTGCGGAGCACAATGTGTCATCGAGTTGTTGAGCACAATGAGTCGACTCCCAATGTTATTGGCAAATAATACCCGTTGTGAAATTATCGGTATGTATGAAAAAGAAGAATCTGTTACCTATGTTAGGAAAATATCAGAGTTTCAACCGGCTCGTTGTACCCTACGTTTCACAGCACTTGAAACACTGTACCCACCCACCCGACCCATTGTACTCCACTCGTGGGGTACAATGAGCCGATCCGCAAATTTTTTTCGGACCTTTTTTTCAGAATTTTTAATCTTTTTGCAAAAATATGGTAGCTTTTTTGTACGTCCTATAAAATCGATTATGACCTTTTTTTCTAATCAGACTACTTTGGTGAGAGTAAAAATTCGATAGAAAAAAGTGACACACTGTGTCCCACCTTCCCCTATTTGATCGAAATTAATTGTTAACTCGAAGGTACGAGGGATATATATTTTAAGAAAAATGCATCTCTTTGTGCAAAGTGCAAAATTCGTTGTGCACCGATACGTTTCGCGGACTCGATTATACGCTCGCTTGGAGTACATGCGACTCGCAGGAGAAGCCTCAGGACATGCGCCACACTCGGGCCACAGAGCACACTACGTCTATGAATTTGCTAATTCATTGAAATAAAAAATTCAAACAGACCCATTTAGTCTATACGACTGAAGATGTTTTTAAGTCAATAATACCAATATTATTACAAGCATATAAACTTTTCATTACTCACCGGTATTAAAGAGATTTAAATAAATAAATATATTTGAAATAAATCTTTACAATAGTAGAATCAAATTTAACAAAAATTGATTCTACAAAAAATATTACTTGATTTGAATAAAAAAGGATTTTTACTCAAATTAATTCATACTTCGAATTTTTTCTATCGGTGTAATTTACAAATCAACGCGGATTTTTATTTATTTTTTTCACGAATTATGTCATTTGGTGCCTCGTAGCTTACAGGACGATTGCGCAAAATCGTGGATGGAAATATTCGAGATCGATTTGCGCAAATGTGCACCTTTCTGTACTCCGGTCGATCAGCTGACATTGGTGGATGGCAGTAAGATCGATGTACAAGGAAACTCATAGCGTTCTCATTGTAACCAGATACCTCTCTCTCTCTCTCTCTCTCTCTCTCTCTCTCTCTACATATATATATATATATATATATATATATATATATACATATATATAGTGTGGGATCAGCATGAGCGCACGGACGATTAGAGGGCTCACGATCGTTGGCCGAACCTTATGGAGTGTGTACTCTATACGGTACCAATCGATCAAGCGAATGACCAAGAAAGCTCTCCGGAGTCGCGCAGTCTCCCCTTACAACGTCTCGGCTCTCTCCCGGACTTTGTTTCCCGATACTTTTTTCCAGTTTGTATTCGCGCAGCGGGACTCGTCGCGTCCCTGCGCCATTTAGCCCGCGGGCTTGGTGGGCCTCGCCGTCCGAGCTAGATATATATATATATATATATATATATATATATCTACACATAAACGAGGACCTGCAGCGCGATCTATCAATAGTCCTCGGTCTTGATGTCCGAGACCATAGTCTCCGACATGAAGACCGAGCGTATCCCAAAAAACAAAAAAGTCTCGGAAAAAAGGCCTTTTTTAAAATTCAGTACACTGAATTCGGTAAAAAATTCAGCTCGATTTTTGTTTTTCGTAAAACAGTTATTCATCAAATAAAACAATTATTCTTTAATAAGACAATTTTTTCAATAAAACATTTTATTTCCATAAGATATCTGTTTTTATATTAAATTTTTTTTTACTAGACCAACTCGTTTTAACAAAAATATTTTTTCTTAATAATACATTTTTTTTAATAAAACCTTTTTTTTAAACAGAAACATTATTTAAAAATAAAAACATTTTTTTTTTATAAAACGGTTTTTTTTTTCAAAATAAAACTATATTATTAAATAAAACTTGTTTAACAAAATAATTGTATTAATCAAAAGTCTATTTTTTTAAATAAAACAATGTTTTTTATTTGTTTTCTCGTTGCAGATTTTTCTGTTCTCTCTCTCTCTCTCTCTCTCTCTCTCTCTCTCTCTCTCTCTCTCTCTCTCTCTCTTCTCTTTTGATCCCTCGCTCTTCCAAGTTACTTGCGATGCACCGAAACCGGTCTTCAACCAAAAGTATGCAGTCTCCTTTTCTTCAACATCAAAACGAAAGCAAATACAAATTATATATATATATATATATATATATATATATATATATATATATAATATATATATAAACGTGCATATATAGATAGAGAGATGAGAAGGAAGCCGCGGTGGAGCAGAAGCTGCTCTCACCTCGAGCCTGAGAAAAATCGAATTTCCGACGAAAATATCTCATCTCTATACGCTCGGAGCTTTACCCACATATATGTACACACGTATATCGAATATTCCCATGCATGTAATGCCCTTACATACATATACCTATATACGAAAAAATACACGATGCACAATCCATTATACCGTTGCATCGAAAGATACTGTACGTTCGTACATGCACGTATGGATTTTGTTTATTTTGATCTTCTTTTTTTTTGTTTTGTTTCCTTACTTCCCTTCGTAATATCACCGCCCATATATTCTTTTATCTCGCGAGAGATGTAGAAAGAAATATGTAATATTGTGCACGAGGGATATAACCAATACCTCGTGTCACTGGGTCACCAAACATTTTCTCCAAGTAAATAAGACACCAGGGTACATAATGCATATCCCTGGAGTCTACGGATGTATAATATATATATATATATATATATATATATATATATATATATATATATACACGTGTGTGTGTGTGTGTGTGTGTGTGTGTGTGTGTGTGTGTGTGTGTGTGTGTGTGTGTGTGTGTGTGCAAGTATATCTATTTGTGTGTACATTATAAGGAGAGATCGACGAAGATCATTTTATCTCCGGCAAGAAGGACTATCCCTTGATGCCCAGCCAAACTCCCTCTTCGTATACACGCTCTGATCCTCTTCGCCCGTTCTCCTACCGCTCGTGCACTCTTCGCTCACAACGAAACTCCTCCCTTGAATCTTTCGCGACGCCCGATTTACTCAAACCCTTTTGCAAACTACACTCTCTCTCTCTCTCTCTCTCTCTCTCTCTCTCTCCCCTCCCTCTCTTTCTCACTCTCTCTCTCACTTTCTTTTGCTCTCACTCTCTGTCTCCGTCTCTTGCTATGTCCCGCTGCTACATATTTATTTCATCCAACTTTTGCGCGATATCGCGTGCGATCGTCGTCTTATTCGTCGTCGAGTCGTGCGGCTTCGCAGCCATATCCGCGAGTCGCGCTGCACGATGGGGTCGAGCAGAGGGTGGTTCTCGAGGTTGTCCTTTTTCTTCACCCCAAACCTTCTTCTCATCTCGTAAGAATATATATATATATATATGTGTGTATATATGTATGTGTAGGCAAACATAACGGGGCACGGAACTTCGTGGGATCCGCTGAGAACTGGGCAATGAGAAGCTCTAAGAGAGAGAGAGAGAGAGAGAGAGAGAGAGAGAGAGAGAGTACGCGAACTTGAGAAATCCGCGAAACAAGAGCAAAGGGATCATCGAACCAAAAATATAAAAAAAACTAGCTGTGCCCGGGACTTCGTACGCGCAGACCACTGAAATACGTACCGATGCCGTTTTTCTTTATATATAAGTATACTCTGACTTTTGGACCATCCTCAAAACAAAGTGAAAAAAAATAAAGACAATAAAAAACAACAAATAAAAGTTTCTTTCTTCTGTAGTTAGGTTCATTGCAACAAAGCTTCCCTGTAAACAATGTTTGGCAGTAAAACCACCCGGGATGTGGGCATACAGATTGCTGGAGTTGCTAACACGGGAGAGAGCCACATAGACCTGGCCGTGCGAAAAGAAACTAGTCTAGTGCAAGTTTTTTTTGCACGATTCTTTTGCACTAGAAACTAGCTTCTTTCGAAACTGAGTTTTCGAAACTAATGTAAGTTTTCGAAACTACTTTCGAAACTAATGTAATTTTTCGAAACTACTTTCGAAACTAATTTATGGAAACTTCTTTCGAAACTAACTTTTTAAAATTCTTTCGAATCTAACTTTTCGAAACTAACTTTTCGAAAATTCTTTCGAAACTAAGTTTTCGAAGCTTCTTTTAAAACTAAGTTTTCGAAACTAAGAAACCAACAAGTTTCTTCCACACTAAACACAAGAAGCTAGCAAAAAGGAACTAGCACGTGCGAAAAGAAACTAGCCCACGCAGCGTCTGCCCCTGCGCTGTGCGGGCGTGAATTTTTGAAAGCTTTAAATTCACATATCTTTTGATTGAGCGAGCCGCTTGCGATGAAATAAAAACTAAATTTTTCTTCAGGTTAAGGAGGTACGATCATAGAGACGAATCCAACTTTCGAGTCCGAAGTTTTTATATGATGTTGACGAATACATTATGCACCCTTTGGAAAAATTGGAGCTGTAATGACCGTTCAGTTTTTTCGTAATAAAATTACAAAGTCTAGCACTTTAAGCTAGTAAAGCACGTCGTCTTATGGAGACGGTCAACCGAAAGTGTGGTGATCACGGTTTTGCTGCTCACGTATCCAACTAAAGTCGTTGGTAAACTGAAATTTGATAAATTGGACATAATATATATTGTAAAAAGTCGAAAATTCAAACTTCACCGTGTAGTTCAAGTACTACATTATAAAACGGTTTCAACTTCCGGTTGAATATTATCATAATGATGAAATAGTACCCATAGACTTGCCAACGTCGGGCGTAACAGCTGATTCGTTTGGCGAGCATAACCTAGCTCGGTAGCGAGATTCTGCAACTCGGCAGCGACAGTCCTCGCTGTCGCCGACCAGCAACAGCCCATCGCATGCACAATCAGAAGAAAGGGAGCCTCTTATTGGCTGTCGCTAGCCGACGACAATGAAAACGGTCGCCACCGAGTTACAGAATCTCGCTACTGCGTGGAAATCGTCGTGACGACTCCAGAGTCGTTGATCTAATTTTTCAGTTTTTATTAGTAAATATGCAATAAATAAAAAATTAACCCCAAATTTGGCACTTTGAGGCCGACAATACGAATATTCAACATAAGTTAACATAAATCGGAACACCCGTGGGGTAACATAAATTTAGTCTCTTTGTTGAACCTGAGGAAGTAGTCGTATCTCCTTAAGCCCTATATTTGGATTAGTAGTCCCTACGTGATGCGTGCACAAACAAACAGACAAACAGACAAAACTTCCAAAAATGATCTCAATGCATTTGATCACTTATCCTTCATCCCCGCAATCAATTTTTTGCACGTATTTTAAATGCTCAGACACGCAAAGTTTACAGTTTGATTATATGTATAGATATAAAAAAATATTGTTTCTATAGTCTTCATGTCCCTTCACAAAAATCTTCACGACTATTTCAAGTTCCAACATTTTTACAGAAACTACAAATTGAAGTTAAGACCCGAGGTTATAAAACTATTAACCCTTTATATCACTATTTAACAGTTCTCCAACAAACCATCTAAGTCCTCACAAAATCCCATATTGACATTTAATCCGTTCATAAATTCATATCACACGACGGCTACAAACCGTTCTATAGTTTTTTAGAGCAATTCATGCAAATTAGATGGCGTTGGATCAAAATTTGTTGGAAGTTCACTTGTCCCGAGATTGCAAGATTCAATTGTCCGTAAATTTTTCCAAAAATCGAAAAATATTTATAAAAACGACAAAAACTACGTGTTTGTTTGGGTTTGTTTGGGTTACAAAAAGCAAAACAATTGCTTTAAAACATTCCATACATGATAAAGGAACATTACGTCACAACGTAACATGTCTGTCACACTCCGTTCACTGCTTCATAACAAGCTCCCTGATTGAATTTTTCAAAAACTAAATAATACGAGTATAAATCTACCATAAAGTGAACTATTTTTTGACTTTATGGTAGTGAAAATTGAATTTTTCAAAAACTAAATAATACAAGAATAAACCTACCATAAAGTCAACTATTTTTTTAAATTTTTACGTTGCTGAGTTATAAACGGTCACATTAAAAAAAAATTTAGAAATTTCAAGCTTCGCAGACCCGACAAAAAGTTCCAATTTCTCCACCCACGCAATTGCATTAGAATTGCACCGCAAAAATTGTCCCCTCTTGGATGAATCCTCATCCCACGCTAGACTACGACGAAAAAAAAAACGGTTTAAAAAAATCAAGTCGCTGGCTGTGTTGTTCGCACGATTGAAGAATTGCGAGGAGAAAAGAGGTAGCGCAGGGTGTGGGTGGATCCGTCGAGATCAGTTTCGCTTTCCGCTTCTGTGCTGCTTCATAGTTGTCTCTCCTTTCTCCCTGTTTTTTTTTCCGGGCCAGTAGTGAAGGTAGGTACGATATGCATATATATATTTGTGTGTTCGCGTCCGTACATGAACAAAAGTAGGTATGGCCGGTGGAAGCGAGTCGGGGATGTTTGTGGTGCATACGTGTGCGCGATCGTGAAGAGATCCGCGAGCAGATTTAGCGGCTCCCGCTGACAAGACAATAGCTGTTCCCTCTTGCTGTGCCTGTGGACGTACACATTCCTCGCGCGCGAGCCTTCCATCCCCCTGTGTAACTCTTACCCTTGTCGTCCCGAATCCTCCAGGCTACGTACACAGGTCCGTATATATATGTGCGTGTGTTTGTATGAAGAGAGAGAGAGAGAGAAAGACAACTTGCCATGTCGTTCCAGGTTCGTCGTCGTCGTCGTTCCTCTTTTCGCGTTCACCAAGACGATCGAGAGACACTCGCATCGGCACACAAAACCAGCACGAGCTAAATCTTACATACACATGTATATATGTATATGGAATATGTGGCACCGTATATTCTCTCGTCTCCATTCTATTCTCTTCTTCCTCCGCTGTTTGTCTTCCCTCGGATCCGCGCGTTTATCGTCTTCTCGCTCCTCTCACCGGGCCTCTCCCTCGCCCAGCGACGAAGAGTGACACTTTCACACGGATCTTGGAAGAGGGACGCCATCGGAGTATGGGAGACGAGAAGACGGAGACGAGCTGCGCACACTGATAAAAAAAAAAAGATTTATTGAAATCAACTAAATGCATTTATTTGATCCTTTTTTTTCATTTGAACTAACGAAAAGCTTCGCGAAGTCAATGGTTTCTTTTTTTATTTGAGCTCATTGTTGCAGAGATTCATTGAAATTTATTTATATCAATGAAGATCTGTTTAAAATCGTTCAGTAATAAGAAATTTATACATTTTTTTGCTTTTTATAATTTTGGTATTTGACATTATTTACTGAAAATAAAAATACGTGGTCGACTAAATGGGTCTGTTTATAATTTTTCATTTGGATGAACTAAAAAATTCATGAACGTAGTAGTACGCTCTGTGGCCGGGGTGTGGCGCATGTCCCGAGACTTCGCCCGCGAGCCACATGCACTCCGAGCGAGCGTATAATCGAGTTTGCAAAACGTATTGACGCACCATGAATTTTTCGAATTGAAAGACGTGGGAATTAAAAATCTTGTGACCCCCCCCCAAGAGGAACATCCTTTATATACCGAAATCGTCGTAATGCAACATTTTTTAAAATAATGTTTCACCATTGAAGATTGTTCAGGCAGTATTATTGTCTAGAAATTTGAAAAAAGTTTCTTTTTATTTTATTTTATTATTCTACAGATCTTTCTGAATGGGTCTATGAAAACCGTTTAATGATATTCATAAAATTAGCCGAGTTATAAATTATAAGAAGTACACTCGGGGAGCGCGGTCAACTTTAAAGGCATTTATTCTCGAAACTACATTTTTCAAATCGGCAACCATGATATCTCGATAACCAATTGGTCGATTGGCATAAGACTGCCGTAGACTGTTTTCCAACGCTGGTAGTAGAATTGAGTTAAATTTTTTTTTTTATACAAAACTCGTATAGAACGGTCAGAAAAATAGGAAAAATTGATAATCAAAATTTAGCATGCCGCCAATGTGTAATTTTTTGTTCTGAATCTGGTCCCAATCATCCCAAAACTCATTGAGATTAAGGAGTTTCGATACCGTTCTTTAGCTGCAATGGTGGGCATGAAAATACAATGAGTTTTCAGCAGGCTGCCAGCTTCCTGCGAATAAAATTTCGTGTAAAAATTAATCATTATTGGGCAATTTCTAACTCATAATATTGTTGAAAAAAATGTCCAAGCCGGTAAATGATATTAATACTTATCATTTTTGTAATTAAATATAAATATGTTGCAATATTATTGAAGAAAAAATAACAGATAGACTTGGCAACAGCGGCATTCTCTGCCATTGACACGACTGACTATCGCTAAAGGATCGTCGGCACCAGGTTACTTACATGGTGAAAAACGTTCAACGTACAACGTTTTATAAAGAGTTTTTGATTCGGCAAAGTCGAGAAAACGTTAAAAATGTCGAGCGTTCGAATAAATACATTTTATTAAAAAGTTCAAATGCTGTATTAATATGTAGGTTTTAAACATCCGCCGATTTTAAAATGACCGCCAGTTAATGCTTGGCTGTGAGTGGCTTACTCGACCGAGCCAGATAACGTGGTGTCGCGCCCCGTTTAATCTACAAGTTTCGTTAATGTCCGAAAACAAATCGTTCGAGCTCAAAATTCACATCTTTTCTCGAGTATTATTAATGAACGAAGTAGAGAAACCACTTGATTATTTAACACGATATTCCTTGTACTGTAATCAACGTGTGCTCAGTTTTTAATCTAAATCTCAGTATAATTATTGTCCCTACAGCCCTATAACTGGAGTTTAGAAGATGTCATGTGTATTGCCAAATTGATAAAGGTCCAACTTGAACATTAAAAATCTCCGAAACTATGTTGTAAAAACGATTGATTTTTGAACAGTTAAGGCATCCTAAATTAATCTTTCGGCGATAGAAATTTCAACCGTTTCCAATCATTTCGACTTCAGGTCGAAACTCCTTAAGAATATGTTTAGGTTTTTTCTTCACATTCATACAACGTCCATAATACTGCCCACTAATTAGAAGCGTTTTCTACACACCGTTATATACAAACGTACAAAAGTGCACGATAATATATTTTTTTTAAATTTGTACATCTTTTTGAAGAATTAATAAACTTGTCGAAACAATTTCAGAAAGAAAACGAGAAAAGTTTAACAACTATACCATCTTAAAAATCACCCCCAAAACAGCGCTCTAGACAACAATACTCCCTCGACAACACGGATAAATATATAATGCATAATAGTAATACAAATAAAATATTTATTCGTTCGAAATAACAAATATCTTATAATCGAATACGTATTTATTGAATTGTCCACATCAAGGAATGCATGAAACAAATTTTTAAAAGTATTTGCAACAAATAGAATCTCCGTACTCCTTGAAACAACGAAAAAAAAATCACTCCAACCTGTGCAGAAATTCCTTAGGGATACCTAAGTTCCGATCTGATCCCGATCGGGATATGATACGGATTCCCTAGAAAGGGAATCCTCGTCGGAATCCAGATGGCGCCCACTATGTAGCACAAGGCGGAGAGGTGGTGGCAAGAATTTGAAATACGTATTAAATACATTTTTCTTAGCAAATTAAATAAATATTTTCTTAGTTCGAACGATCTCCATTTAATTTAGATATAATTACTTAGAATAAATAACCTATGTCACTTTTTTCCAAGAAATATAAGTCTTTCAAGGTCTGTATATTGTTTAATCAAATTTTTTTATTATATGTAAAGAATTTTGTACGAAATTCTGTTATTAAAATATATAAGTTTTGACAGTTATACTGTAGCACAAATTTTTACCTAATCTTTTTCAGATCCTCGAATAAATGATATCAGAAAATGTCCAGCGTCTCCAGCTGATACGGATCGGTATCGCCTGGTGATTTTTACATTCATCCCGGGGATCCGATTCGATTTCGAACTAGCTCTTGTTCGAAAAGTTCGGGATTCTAGCCTGAATCCTATGCAAAGTTTCTATTTGAATTCTCACTAGAGTCCTTAATAGTTCCGGATTAGGATCCTGGCTGGAATGCGATTTTCAAGCGTTACATTTCGCTCCTGGATCCGATCCGATATCCGTCTGGATTCCGATTGAAAAACCAGAATCATAGTCAGAATCTGACTGTATCCATGACAATATTTCTGCACGGTAACAGCTCCTAATTAAATAAAATAAGCTTTTCAACAAGCCTAATTCATTACTCGTATTCCCACGCGAAATTGCAGTTCCTCTTCTCGCGCCATTTTTCCCAATCCGCATGAAAATGAATGTATTCATGACAATATTTCCGCACGGGAACAGCTCCTAATTAAATCAAAAAAGCTTTTCAACAAGCCTAATTCATTACTCGCATTCCCACGCGAAATTGCAGTTCCTCTTATCGCGCCATTTTTCCCAATCCGAATGAAAAACAAGGACGAAAACATATTTCCATTGGAAGGTGACACATCCGCACGAGTCTCGAAACGTTTCCCACCGACACTTTTCGGCAAGCAAGCGTGCACGCTCACGCGCGCGCACACATAGTAACACAAGTGCGTATGTAAATCAGGCTCGTTCGAGAGAGCCGCGAAAAGAAGAGACAACGTGCGCGAGCGAGATAACGAACGATCTCGATTTATCAACCGGCGAAACGAATCGGCGGGTGCCCACGGGACGTTCGCGAAATAGAGCCGTGCGCTCGCAAAGACGCGAAAAATTCTCTCGCGTCGCGTGAATGTATGTACACATATATATATATATATATATATATAAAGTGGCCGTCGCGTAGCAGTGCTGCAATAACGCGGCCCCGGCAGCCGAGAGATCGTTTCTAATTAGCGAACTTCAGCCGGGACGAAATTAACATTTAACCGGACGAGCCCGTTGCGCGTTGCGCCGATCCTCCCGCGGACGCGAGCCGCGCGGGACCGACGGACAGCTAACAAATGCGCGACGGGCCCAGCTATATATATATATATTTCTTATACGTGGACTTTCTCAGGTGGCCGGGATGCGCGTCCCGCGTGTCTTCGAGTCCAAACACTGTACGAGAAATTCGAATGCAACTGCATTTCAAGACGGTGAATCTCCCTCACGCCCAACAACGTATGTACACTTGTGTATCCACCTATATACATTGCTATGTGTATATATATATATATATATATATAGGGAAATGTGATTTCGAAGACGTGCAACTTCGAGGACCGTTTGCATAGTCGCTCGTCGTCGCCATATTCACCAATATATAAATTCCAATTCCTCAAAAATCGTTATCTATTGATGGTGAGCGTATTTATACGAAAGCCATTCCAAAGACCATTCTGTACGCGAATCGGAGACTCGTTTGGGAAAACTTGAAGGACCGGGCTCGGAATAGCCAAATGTGATGATAGCCGATATTACGTGGATAGAACGGGCTCGAAATATTCTTTACTTGAATGTATGTATATATATATGTGTGTGTGTTTATGTATGGGGGCAAGGACTTGGTATATACATACCAAGGGCCCGAATACTCCTTTCGTGGCAACAGGTAGGCATTACCACTCTTGGTTAACGATACCAAACCACTTACGACGAGGAACAAAATGAACAAAAAACAAACCAAAAAAAGAAACTCTGCCCAAAACAACGTCGTTACATGGGCTTTTTTCTGTCCTTTTTCATCGAATCGGGAACGTCCCCTTCTAGGTCTCTCTCTCTCTCTCTCTCTCTCTCTCTCTCTCTCTCTCTCTCTCTCTCACTCTCTCTGGGCCTTTATCTCAATTCCGAAAGATCGATGCTCCTCCTGTGCAACGAGCCCTCTTACCAACTTCTCGAGCTTTCGACCCTCGGAAATTTAGTGAACGCGTCGGTTTGAAGTGAGAAGATCAGCGTCAACTTGTACAATTAAACAAAAAAAAATTGAGAACGTATAATTTTTTGAACAACAATTGAGTACGTACTATTTGTGGACAAGAGTATTGAAACGTACGATTTGGTAAAAAAAAAACTGCGAACGTACGATGTTAAAAAAAATTTAATATGCAGGATTAAGAAATATATAAGAACGTAAATTTTTCTAAGAAAAAATAGAAAAAGTATGATTTTTTGAAAAAAATAGAGAAAGTATAAATTTAAAAAAAATAGAGAAAGTATAGTTTTCTAAGAATAAAATGAGGACATACAATTTTTAAGAAAAAAACAGGAATATACAATGTTTAAGAAAACAACTGAGAACGTACGAAGAAAAAAAAATTAAGAACGTACCGTTTTTTTTCTAATCTATGTTTGTGAATAATCAAACTGTTTTTTATTTGCCAAATTAAAACCGAATGCGTTCATTTGGCTATCGTCTATATAAACAATTGTACATTTTTTAATAAAAAAAATTCACAGCGTACAATTTTTCAAGAAAAAATTAAGAACGTACAATTTTTCCGGAAAAAATTGACAACGTACAATTTAAAAAATCCGATCGTACAATTATTTCTGACACATTTTTGTGAATAATCAAAGGATTTTTTATTCGCCAAAGAAACGTCGAATGTATCCGTCGAAGTAACGTCGAGACTCGTAGTCTCGTCCATTTGGCTGCCACCTATGAAGAATTAAGAACGTCCAATTTTTTTAACAGAAATTAAAGCCGTACAATTTTTTAAAAGGAAATTCAAGCCGTACGATGTTTTAACAAAAAATTCACAACCTACAACGTTGTAACAAAAAATTAACAACCGTAATAAAACAAAAATCAAGGACCCACAATTTTTCCGATCCATTTCGTGTGAACGACCGAAGCTTTTTTTCCATTCGAGAAATTAAAGTTGACTGTCCAAGTAAGGTCCATTTGGCGATTGCTCCGACTCCTAATCTTTTCCGCCTCTGCGCTCAATCGCACCAACTCAATCTTCGAAATTGCACAGGAAACAAAAAAAAAAGAAAAAAAACTGCAACTCGAATGTTAAACTGGCGTTCGCGTCAGCGCGCGAAGCAATTCAAACGTACGACTTTGATTTACATTCTCTCTAATTACAAACGAAACGTGATCGCTTATTGGGGCGTCAGTAGCCAAGAAGAATGATGACACTCTCTCAGTCTCTTTCTCTTGGTTACTCTTCGCGCGTCCTCTTATTCCTTTCGTTTTCTCGGTTACTCGTCATGTTCTTTGAGCTTTTCTTCCTTCACTCTGCCTCGCACGCCACTTGTCTCTCGCTTACGGACAATGCAATCGACTCATTCATTCCAGCGTATCTCTCACACACACTCGCATGAATTACCGTTATTTTTTCTTGAACCCCCCCCTCCCCTCCCGCCACCACCACCCCGCAGAGTAATATACATATATCCGGTCAACTGCGCGAGCCTCATTTATCATGTGTCAAGTATAACGCAAGTTTACGAGCGTTAAGATCGAGGATCGAGCTACTGGACCACACGAGACAGAAATTCAGCTATTCGTGTTTATGAACGAGTCCGCGAGCCGCGATGAGGAACGCGTTTCGTGAGATTACCTGGAGCGATTGCCGCACCGACGGACTCCTGGGTCCCGTCTTGCTCATCGGTGTTTTCTCGCTCTTCCATGTGTATACGTGTGTCCGTAGACACGGAATGAAAAATCGTCAACGGTGGAAATCGTGTCACGGGAGAATCGTTATAAAAAATTATATATATATATATATATATATATATATATATTTGTATCAATTGATACATCGATGTCGTATCGAATCTTGAATATGATTAAAAATTGAAAAATTTGAATAAAAATTTTGAAAGATCGTTTATGCTGGATAAATGCGAGGGCTCGATACGGCGGGTCTATCGTGAATAGCGTTTTGTAGACACAATTACGCTACTCGAGGCTCTGAAAATGGAGAACCGGAAGCCAAACGAACCCAAACTATAAATGAAGAGTAATAAAAATAGGTGTACCCGTGCAGAAATATTGTCATGAATGAAGTCCGATTCCGACTAGGAATCTGGTTTCTCAATTGGGCTCCAGTCGGATATCGGATCGGATCCGGAAGCGAAATGTAACGCTCGCAAATCGGATTCCAGCCAGGATCCTCATCTGGAAATATTAAGGACTTTAGTCAGAAACCAAATAAAAACTTTGCATAGGATCCAGGCTAGAATCCCGAACTTCTAGAAGAAGATCTAGTTCGATATCAAATCGGAACCCAGGGATGAATGTAAAAATCACCAGGCGATACCGATCAGGTGGAGACGCTGGACGTTTTCTGAAATCATTTATTCAAGGATCTGAAAAAAGATTAGGTAAAAATTGGTAAAACAGTATAACTGTCTTATATTATAATTATAAACTTATATTATATATTTTAGTAACAGAATTTCGAACAAAAATGATTTATATTTGATTTTAAAAAAATCGAAAAAACAATATATAGACCTTGAAGTACTTATATTTCCTGGAAAAAAGTTATATGGGTTATTTATTCTAAGCAATTATTTTCTAATTAAATGGAGATCGTTCGAACGAAGAAACTATGTAGTTAATTTGCTAAGAGAAATGTATTGAATACGTATTACAAATTCTTGCCACTACGTCTCTGCCTTGTGCTACGTAGTGGGGGCTATCTGGATTCCGATGAGGATATCCCTTCTAGGGAATCCGTACCATATCCCGATCGGGATCTGATGGGAACTTAGGTATCTTTAAGAAATTTCTGCACGGGTATTGGACAATCTAGCGATGTGGATATGAAAATGAAGGACTCGAACCCAAACAGATCCAAACAAAATTGAGAATAAAAAATTTAGTTTCGTGTACATTTTATGAAGAAAAAGATCAGGACATAGGGAATACCGAAAGGATTGGAGATCTTCAGATTATCCAAAAGAAAAGTTTTTAGAAAAGGACGGAGATCCTTTCAATCCTTCCTCTGTTTCCTACGCCTTGATATCGTCCATTAAAAATATAGGTATCTAATTTTTTACCTTTGATATTGTTTGGGTTTATTGGAATTAGGATTCTTCATGTTCTTATCTATATATATCGGTATATTATCCAACAGAACAATTTTCCACAAATATGCTGATCCTCCCAATCCTTCCTGTATTCCCAATGCCTTGATCTTTCTTTCCATTAAAAATATACGAATCTAATTTTCGTATCTTGATTTCGTCTACGTTATACACATATATATGTTTAGACGGCGGAACAGGGTCACAAACAGATAAACCTTATTTATTTGTCCATACATACAAATGCCGGAGCGCGTGTATCGACATATCCCGTCAATCGCTGTTACCCATAATGAATGACTCTCACATCCACCTGTACATATACATTTGCCTCGATAATAAACCGTTGCTGCTACAAAAGTATCATACCAAAAGAACACATACACGTACACGCGCAGCCTGCGGGACGTATGTGCCGAGTCTTTTGGTGGTTCGTGGCGAGCAAAAAAAACGGTGATGAGTGCTCGATGAGAGAGGACAGATGAGAGCAGTTAAAGCCAAGATTCAAGATGATATGTACGTGAGGGCGGAGGCTGAAGAAGCCGCGACCAAAAAAGAGAGAAAGAGAGAGAGAAAGAGGGAGAGAGAGATGCGGAGCAGGACGACGACGACGACGACAACGACGAGAAGAATCCAAGCATCAACGAGTAATGGAATTCTTCGTATCGTAATCTCACCGTGACGCTGAAGTATATCGCATATCGATTGATTTATCTCGTTCGATTGGCTTGCCAAAGAGAGAAAGAGACCAAGAGAGAGAGAACGAAGAAAAGTTTTCAAGCAAAGCCTATCTCGGTGTTTTATATATATATATATCAGGATGATGACTCGTTCCCGAAACGATTTCGATCGTTGGTCCCTCGTCTCTCGAAGCATCGGCCTTTCGTTTTGCCATACGGTGTGCACACACCACCGAGTCTCTCCCCCGCCCTCTATCCCTTTTTCTCTCTTTCTTCGGGCAAGATGATTAAAAATGGCATAATGAAAGAAGGCTCCGCGGGCGGAGAATGACTACCGAGAAAGAGAGAAAGAAGGTGTATGTGAGAGGATGGAGAAAACGGAGGGTGGCGAAGAGGAGGAAGAGGAAAGATGGGTGAAGGAAAAGTGAGGAGGGAGAGGGAGCGAATAAGAGAATATATAAAAGTCCGGAGCACCACGTAGGACCAAAGGACTCCCTTGCTCCCTACACTCTTGACGAACGACGAAGCAACGTGAAAGAGAGAGAGAGAGAGAGAGAGAGAGAGAGAGAGAGAGAGATAGAGAGGGAGAGAGAGAGAGAGAGAAAGTGCAGTTTTGCTTTTTTCGAGCGATCAATCACTCGCTCTACAAGAACTTTTTGGTACACGTACCTCGTATCGAGAAAAGAAAGGGGGCGGATAAAAAGGGGATGGAAACGGACTTTCGTTGCTCTCGCCGCGAGCCAACACGCGCCCGCGCAAGGCTACGCGAGCGATAATGGCACGAGAGAAATGAAAAGTTCATTTATTTCTGACGGGAGCGAAAAGAAGCGTGGTATAGTCTAGGATAATATGCTTGGTGGGAAATGGTCGTCAACGGGTCGACGGTAAGGAAGAATATTCATATCGAATGTAGTGAGGAGATTGCGACAAAAGTATGCCAGGCTACGCCCTCACGTAGGTATCAACTTGAATGTTTGCTTTGACTGCTCTTGTCTGTCCTCACTCATCGAGCACTCATCATCGTTTTTGCCCGCCACGAATCACTGAAAGACTCGACACATACGGCCTCCCTACTCTGCTTACGTTTGGGTTGCTTGGTATGGTATTTTTGTAGCCGCAACGGCTTATTATCGAGGCAAGTGTATATGTTCAGGTTGATGCGAGAGTCATTTCATTATGGGTAACAGCGATCTAGAGGATATCCCGTGCAGAAATTTCTTATGGTTACCTATAAGTTTCCGATGGGATGCCGATCGGGATATGATACGGATTCCCTAGAAGAGGTATCCTCATCAGAATCTAGATGGCGCCCACTACGTATCACAAGGCGGTGACGAGGCGGCAAGAATTTGAAATAGGTTTTTCAAATACGTATTAAATACATTTTTCTTAGAAAATAAAATACATATTTTCTTAGTTCGAACCATCTCCATTTAATTTAAATATAATTACTTTGAATAAATAAACTAGGGGTGAGTGAGGCACAATGTGCCACGGGGCACTGTCAGCCACGTGCGGTTTCTCGGAGGTTTGTAGCTTGTAAATTCCGAAATTTTATGTGTTGGACCGCGATTTATATTTGGTTTCGTCCGGCCTAAAAGAAAGTCGATAGCAGCTAACAAGAATTATTAAATATTAAAAATTGATTTGAGGCTTGGAAAAAAAATATTTCGCTCGCCGAGAACACGTAAAATATAATGACACCTTCTGTAGCGGCTCGGGTTTTCGGTCCTAATCGCTAATTTTATTATTTATGATGCACTCAGTGACTTGCGTGTTTTCCAGTCGTAGTTTAATTAATAGTTATTTTCATCAATAATCAAATATTTTACTAGTGGGGTACAATGTGTCACCGAGTTGTGGGGCACAATGAGTCGACTGCCAATGAGGAAACAAAGAAGTGACGACGCTCCGAAGAAGCGCAATTTGTCACGGGTAACTGTCAACCACATGCGATTTCTCGGAGTTTTTTAGGTCGTAAGATCAGAAATTTTTTGTGTTGGACTGTGATTTATATTAAGTTTCGGTTGGCCTAAAAGAAAGTCAATAGCAGCTTACGAAGAATTATTCAAAATACAAAATTAATTTGTACCTCGTAAAAAAAATTCGCTTCCTGGGAAAACGTCAAATATTGTGGGGCAATTGGATGGGGCACAATGTGTCATCGAATTATTGAGCACAATGAGTCGACTCCCAATGTTATTGGCAAAAAATACCCGTTGTGAAATTATCGGTATGTATGGAAATCTGTTATTCATGTTACGAAAATATAAGAGTTTCAACCGACTCGTTGTACTCTACGTTTGGCAGCAATTGACACACTGTACCTGCCTATCTGACACATTCTACCCTACCCGTGGGGCACAATGATACTGTTCTTTTGCAGACATATATACATGAAGGACCCGAACTCAAACGAATCCAAATCAAATCGAGGCAAAAAATTATATTCGTATATTTTTTTATGAAAAAAAGATCAAGGCATTGGGAATACAGGAATAAGGTTTAGAGGGACCAGCATGTATGTGGAAAATTGTTCTATTGAATGATTTGCCAATATATATGTGTGAAAATGAAGAACCCGAAGCCAAATCAACCCGAACAAATTCGAGAGTAAAAAATTAGATTCGCATATTTATAATGGAAAAAAGCTCACGGCACTGGATATACAAGAAGAACGTGAGGGATCAGCATATTTGCGGAACGTTGTTCTATCGGATAATTTGCCAATATATATGTGAAAATGAAGAACCCAAACCCAAATAAACCCAAACAAAATCAAGATAGTTAATTAGATTCGTATATTTATAATGGAAAAAAAAGCTCAAGGCATTGGGAATACAGGATAGATGGGAGGGATCCGCATATTTGTAGAAAGTTGTTTTATTCGATAATTTGCCAATACATACATATGTCAAAAATGAAGAACTCGAATCCAAACGAACCCAAATGAAATCAAGAGTACAAAAATTAGATTCGTATATTTATGGGTGACACGATCAAGGCATAGAAAATACAGGAAAGATAAGATGGAATTCCAACTTCTTTAAATTGTTCCATTGGATAATTCGTTGATATATATATATATATATCTCGAAAATTCTTCCAGTAACAAATCGACACGATCATCTCGCATTTCATCGGATAAGGGCGCCAAAGGAAAGTTGAGAAGAATCGAAGAAGGGCGCATACAACGTAATCTTTGGGACGAATAATGGAACGGAGTCTCGGACGTATTGTGGCTGGCATCGTGAGAGATAAATCTCAAAACGATGAAGAGAAGAATATAACGAGGGAGTGAAAGGGAGAGAGAGCGAAAGAGAGAGAGAGAGAGAGAGAGAGAGAGAGAGAGAGAGAGAGAGAGAGAGAGAGAGAGAAGGAGAGAGAGGGAGCGAAAGAGAAATATCACAATCATCGACGCTAACTACTGTCTCATTAAACGATTAATTAACTGACGATATATTGCGTAGATAGTCCGCGAGCTGACCGTTATATACATACGTATATTGGCCATTACCACCCCCTCATCTCCTCTTCCATCGGACCGATCGCTCTCCCTCTCTCTCTCTCTCTCTCTCTCTTCCTCTCCTTCTTCCGTGCCTCTTGCCGCAGCGATCTGTGTACACAAGACACGCATACGCAAACTAATAAAACAGAACGAAAAGGACGGCGAAGGAGCGGGACGGCGGAGTCCTCGAGAGCAAACTTTATCCTGAGAGAGATCGCGAGCTCTTTCGCTCTCGCAGGCACAAACACACGAGCACACACACACACCGCATCACCGAGTGATGATCGCAGAAGGAGTTTGCCGGTATTACTCGGGTGAGGAGGATGACGCGCGTGAAGAATCAGGTGAAATTAAAAAATTTCGGCACGTCACGAACGAAGGTCTGGATAGAAAGAGGAAGGAGAGAGGGAGAGAGAGAGAGAGAGAGAGAGAGAGAGAGAGAGAGAGAGAGAGAGAGAGAGAGAGAGAAGAGTGAGAGATAGTGGAAAAGAGAGAAAAGAGAGAGAGAAAAAGTGAAGGGAGCGAAAGGGCGCCGAGTGGAAAAAGGGCCCATGGACCAGGGGAAGTCTTCTTCTTTATCATTCGAGCGCGGACAGCATACGCTTAATCGCCCGCGAAAGAGACTCCCGGCGTCCCATCGCCCATAAAACGCGAGATGTGTGTGCTTCTTATCGGTCGCGGCTATGCGCGCCTCCGCCGTTTCTGCGGGGCTGATCCGTCAACCCTCCGAGCAAATAAAAACAAGCAGGATGCGGCGCGACCAACCGAACGTGCTCGCTCCTCGAACTCGCCCTCGTGTTGCAAAAGTGACGATAACGATAAAAGTATGTATCGTTAATCCTAATCTCCTTCGAACGGAGTACCAGTCACCTAGGAATTTCTTTTTTCTAGAGGATCGATGATTGACGTCTTTGCAAAGGTGTTTTGCGACAAAAAAAGAGACAGGCGTGCTCCATAGACATTAGCTTGTGAAAAAAAGCGAAGGAGGAGAGGACGAAAAAAGAGAAGTAGATCGATTTTTTTGTTGCGGTAATACTTTTTTTTCAATATATTTATTGTATCTTGAGGACCTATACGATGAGAAATTTTATGCTGATTGCGAAGATCGCCGAGTCTTTTGTCGATTTTCAATTTTTTTTTTCTGACGAGAGTATTGGGATGACGGGGCCAAGGTTTTACACGCAGCTGATACATAATCTTGCTGAGTTTGAGTTTTTTTTTTAATTGAAAAATATTAATTATTAATGAAGTTATTATTATTTAAAGAAAGTGCCGCCGTTGCTGCGTGAACAATCGGTGTAGGGGCATCTGGCAACTAGAGTGATCTAAAATGTAAAATAAAAAAGCATTCTTTCAATTCAACAACAAAACCTTCGTATGACTGGATACTTTATTGAAATTTTGAATAATATGAAAATGACAAGGTTTAGACAAAAAAGTTAGATTTTCGATTAAAAGAACAAGTTTATTCATTCGTGATCAACAAATGTATAAACACAACAAAGGACCATTATGTTAAACGATGGAAAATGTTATAAACTATGCGCCGTCCAAATTTGAAGTGCCCGTACGAATATATTTCGAGAAACGACTTACACCGTTTCATAAAACAAAATTCCGAAAAAAAAAAACTAAAAAGAAAAAAGGATAAATCGCAATGGGGTGGTTCGCAGTAGCGCAGTGGGCGATCTGACCCTTCAAAAAAATCGTCACAACTCGGTCATTTTTTTTTAATACATACAAAATCTTTGTTGCGAACAAAAATTAAGGCCTTGGCCTATAAATATGTCCAAGAACAAAAAAAAATCATATTTTTGAACCTGGAGCTCATGCAGCCCCCTTAATACTTTGACTGTAAACGTTTTCCCGGTACCTCCAGTCTGTACACCTGGGTATTTCAAGTCCTGTTTGTTCACCCAGTTAATACATTCGAAAAGATTTGAAAAAAAATCGTGCTAGTGTTCGCAACATTCAATTTAATATATCAATCACAAACTTATAGGAAAATAATTTTTTTCATATGTTTTTGTTCAATAAATAAAGCGGCTTGGTAGGAAAGTAGCGTTAGCTCGGGCACGCAATACCAATATTTACAGACGAAGTGTTAACATTTAATTTCAAACAATTAAAGATTTTGTATAAAATATTAGGAAAATATTTAATAAACGTCTATATATATGGAAATATATCTACTCACTTATTTATGAACATAAATATTCCGATCTATATATTAAGGCCTTAGGCCACTCAAGATGCCAAAAAAGGGCATATTTTGTTATTTTTTTCAGCGAAACCATAAAATAAATCGCAATTACAAAATAGGGGTTTTATTATACACGTGATTGACTATACAAAATTATTTTTTCACAGCGATACATGTCAAAATGGCGACTGTGCAGCATTTTTTCCGATAACGCCTTTATTTCTGGATGGTCAACGGCCGGACCAACAGCCCCTATAATCTTTGAGTTATGATGAGACACTAAAGTTTTTTCGATTATATATAAGAATAGCTATAGGAGTATGTAGGATTCTTTGATATATTGTTTTTTGTCAAAATGGCGCATTTATAAAACAAAAAGTATAAAATGCCATGAAAAAATCGTCAGAAAATTGTTTATAAAAAAGGAACTATGCAATATAATTTAAAAAATCCTACGTAGTGCCTCCAAAAATGTAATTCTAAATATACAGTTAAAATTTCAAGTGAATCGGTTAAAATTTGTTTGAGCTATGAGTCCGTGCCGACTTGAAAAATGTAGTTTTGAGATAAACGCGTTTAAAGTTAGCAGAAAGTCACGACATGAATCAAAAAGGGTTGTGCTAGAATTCGAAAATCGAGTACTTAGAGATTTTTCACAGTCATAATCTTTTGGAATATAATTTTACACGTACTATGGTAAATTTTTAACAAAAAAAAAATCTTTTTTTCGAAACTCCTAGAGTGGCCTAAGCCCTCAATGCATAAAGGGGCTCCAAAGCACATATACGAAAGCAAAATAGTATAATTATTATTATTGTAATCTCGCTAACTCAGACTCCTTCCTCTCTTCACGCGTTCGTTCCTCCTCCTCCTCCTCCTCCTCACTCCCTCCCCTCTCTCTATCTATTTCTCTCTTTTTCTCATCTGCGAGGGGGCGCTCGCAGAAACGAAGAAAAAAGGGTTTACGAAAATAAAAAGCTGCGGGTTTTTATCTTCCAGCCACTCCACGTATATATGCCGATGCGCATCTCGTACACACGCGAGAAGCGAAATTTCGTATGGTTAAAAGAAATCGAGCGGTGCGGATGAGCCCTCTCGTTTCGCGAGATAACACTGCTTCGTGTGTGTATGTGTGTGTGTATGGGTATGTACATATGTATGTACCACGTTCCGTGGATATATATGTGCGTTCGTATATTGGCTACATGTA
>OZ010711.1:32585304-32669529 GCA_963932345.1 Ophion ventricosus | reverse complement strand
CCACGATTAACGTCATGCAGATTGCAAACTTTCTTGTCCGAAATTCTTATTTTGAATTCTTGGTGGCGCAACGATCGGTGAAGAATCTTTGGTATTATAAAGGAGACCTGGCAATTATCATAATAATTAGCGTTCAGCATAGCAAGACGGCCAGGTTTGGTCAGTGTAACGAAGTGTGTTGGTCGGCTGATGGCGATAATACCTCTCTCTCTCTCTCTCTCTCTCACTCGCTTCCGTTTTTTTCTAAATGGACATCTCCTCCCTTTTCTCTCTCTCTCTCTCTCTCTCTCTCTCTCTCTCTCTCACTCGCTTTCTCTCATTGATTTTTTATGAGTTTTTGATCGTTGATTTTAGTGTGGTTTTGCACGAATTGCCAAAAGATTTTTACAGAAGTATTTTTCATTTGTTACTATTAAATTTTTATTTTCATTTGTCACTATTTAATTTTTTATTTTTATTTTCATCTGTTACTATTCCATTTTTTATTTTTATTTTCATTTGTTACTATTTTATTTTTCATTTTTTATTTTCGTTTTTGTTTATTATTATTTGATCTTTTATTTTTATTTTCGTTTGCTACTGCTTTATTTTTTATTTTTCATTTCGTTTGTTACGATTTTATTTTTCTTTTTCTTTTATTTTTATATTTTTTTTTGTCATGAGTAAAGAGTAGTACAATTCGTGATGTGTCTTTATTACCCAGTTTGACCAAAGTTATAGAACTACGGCATAATAAAACTATCAATCAACCTAATTGACTGATTTATAGTTCAATAAAAATCTCTCGCTCTCTCGCTTTCTCCCTCACTCACTCTTTCTCCCTCGCTCTCTGTCCCTCTCTCTCTCTCTCTCTCTCTCTCTCTCTCTCTCTCTGTCTTTCTCTCTCTCTTTCTCTCTCTCTCTCTCTCTCTCTCTCTCTGTCTTTCTCTTTCTCTGTCTCGCGAGAAATTATCGAGAAGTCCGTTGAAACCGAGTGGCCAAAGGGAAGGCAGGGGTTTTGTAGGAGGGGTATAAAAACGACGTATGCACACAGCGTTTGCAAAACGTCTGAAAGAGGCTTCCATTTTCTAGCCGGGGGCCTATCTCCAATGTAGAAAATTCATCGAGTCCCACGAGCCACCCTCGCTACATTCTTGTTGTCCCTACATCCAGATATGTACGCGCATACGGGGACGTCAAACTCGCGTACATAGAACTGTACATCTATGTATGTGTGTGTATGTGTGTGTTTGTGTGTGTGTGTCTGTGGGCATACACGAGACAGGGTAAGATTATAATCTGTGCCAGCGGAAACTTGACTCGATCTCCTGCGTTCCATTCAATGCAAACGGCAATGAGTAATGGTGGAATGAAGGCAGCCAACAATTTTCATAGCACACGTAATCTTAAAAAATTGTTACAACTGCATGTGCACAGGCAGCTCGAGGAGCAAGGAAGTACACACGAGGAATATCGGTGTACAAGGCTCGCAAGATGGACCAACCTAATTGCGTATTTTTTCTTGATTTTTGGGTCATATCCTATTGAGGATTACGTATACCAAAGTAATTGTGGAAAAACACATTTATGAAGCTGTACATTTTCGTCATAACCTTTGTACGTAGAGAGAGAGAGAGAGAGAGAGAGAGAGAGAGAGAGAGAGAGAGAGAGAGAGAGAGAAGAGAGATTAAAAATACGTTATTTCCCTTCCCTTTTTCTCTCGCTCTTCTATCTATCTCGCTCCCATCCCTCGCCCTCCCTCCCTCCCACTCTTGATTTCTCACACACCCGGATCTTTTTCCAGGAAGACCCAAAAATCAACGATACAACACGTGTCACGACAAAATATAGAGCGGAGAGGATAAAATAAATTTAAAAATAATAAAAACAGCAAATAAAAAAAAAGAAGCGAGCAATGGACGTCTCGATCTTTTCTCGTGCTCCAGCACCTTCGACCGTTCGCACACGCATGCACATGACCCAGGGCTATCCGTTTTCAAGCAAAAGTTATCCGCCATGACGCTCTCTCTCTCTCTCTCTCTCTCTCTCTCTCTCTCTCTCTCTCTCTGTCTAAAGAGAGAAAGAGAGTAGCGTGAAACACATCGCGCGGGTGTGCAGGGGGCAGGGGGGGGTGATCCGGAACCACCGCACAGCCGAGAGAATCATTGACGCGAGCGGAAAAAATATGTGCACCGCAGGTAAAAAAAAAGACTTCCCAAGGTTCGCGTCGGAAAAAGCGAATGACGAAATTTCATAAAAAACTATCTTTCATCGCTCCAATTGAGAAAGGACGAACACCAAAACAAAAAGTTTGAAAAAAACGCTACACGACAAAATTATTATTCCCTCATCCCCCTCCCCCGCGTTTTCTCTCATCGAGCTTTCTCATCTTCCTTTTTTTAAAGATCATTGCCATTTTTTATTTTTCTCAAAAAATTCTCTAAAGTAGAGTGTCCCATTCTATGATTTTTAAGACTAGTCTCATCGTGGGCCCATTTTTCCGTCTATTTTTTTTTTTCGAATTAATCATATTTTTTTGAGAAGACTTTTATCATTTTAATCTCCAATAATGCTATTAATGATTTTGTGATTTCCAATTCGGCTTTGACAGGCCTGGAACGGTTTATTTTTTTATTTGTGCTGAAATTAAAGACATTTTTTTTATTGAAAATTGATTTTTTATAAATAAATAGTAATTTTTTTCGATTAATTTTGCACAATTTAAAAATAAACCGTTTGAGAGCTGTCGAAGCCGGATTGGAAATCACAAAATCATTAATAGCATTATTGTAGATTAAAATGATAATAATCTTGTCAAAAAAATATGATTAATTCAAAAAAAAAAAAAATTGAAGGAGAAATGGGCCCGCGATGAGACTAGTCTTAAAAATCATAGAATGGGTCACTCTATTTTAGATAATTTGTTGATAAAAATGAAAAATGGCAATCATCTTAAAAAAAATAGTTTCCACTTTCGAAGCAAAAAAATACGTGGTCCAGTAAAATTGATAATTTTTTTCATATTTTTTCATGAAAGTATGCTTCAAAATGAAAAAAATATATATTGACATTTGTCGATATCTCAAGTAGTTCAGGGGTTATCAGCGTTTAAACGTTTCCAAAACTTCCGAAAACGACATTTTTTCGAAAATTATAACTCCTAAAAGAGAAGAGATAAAAATCTAAAAATTGGTGTGCATATTCCTTTCATGGAATACAATTTGACAAAAACAAAATCAGGAAAATAAAAAATAGTTGGGGTCACCGGTTAGGTGAAATGGCGTAGAATGCCTCATAGAAAAACGCCTTGGCGAGACTACTACCTTAATTATTAGATGCGTTTTTGTGGCAAGATCTCTCGCGCGTGCATCTTTTCCCCGGCCGTACCACACGTCTCTATAACCACCGAATATATACACGTAGAAATGCAAACGTAGACTTTAATTTTTCGTTTCCCTTTTTTATACAGCCCCCCCCCCTCCTCAATCACCCGCTACTCTCTCTCTCTCTCTCTCTCTCTATTCATCGTAGCTCGCACGCTCGATTATTCCAGCAGGTAACACGATAGCACGAGGATCGCGCGGTGGTGCGAGCGGACTACCGTAGGCTCCTCTTGCCGACGGTCTTAACCGCGTCACCTTCTTCTTCTCGATACCGAGTGCGAGGGGACGACCATATTTACTATTAATAATAACAATAATGATTCTCATAGGTGTCGATTTAATTCTAAAACTTAAATCAATAAAAACAATATCAATAATGATGATGATGATGATGATGATGATGATGATGACAATGATGATGCTGATGAATGATAATAATAATAATAACAACACGAACAAGAAAATACGATAATGATGATGACGATGACAATAGTAATGACAATAGTAATGATGTTGATGATGATGCTGATGATAATGGAAATATTAATAATAATAATAATGATAAAAATTATGAGCATGGCAATAATAATAATAAAACGACGAACGAAAAAAGTGATAATGGTAATGGTGATGATAATAGTAACAATGATAATAATAAAAGTATGAAGAAAAAAAAAAGGTACAAGGAGAAATTATTCTTGAGGCTCAGAAAGGGTTAGGAGGGGAGTAGTCCGCGTGAGAAAAACAATACCGCGAGAGTAATACGCGAACCGTTCAGCATAATTTATATATATATATATATATATATATATATATATATACACGTGTATGTATGTGTACACCTCAATCTCAAACGCCCTCCCCCGCGTCTTTCTCGGCGTTCATCTTACTCTCGCCCTTTCGCCCATCTCGACGTACATGGACGTACAGACTTGGCCAAAAATACAGCTTCCTCGAAATTCCGAGTGAATTTAAAAAATAATTGCTCCTGTCATTGGGAGACGGGAAGGAATTACAATTTATTGCTAAAATTATCGATGCACTTTTTAGGTACTGCAACCTTAATTTTTTATTTTGGAGTATTTATGGTTTGCAGGGCTGTGATGGAGGTGCGGGCATACTTTTGGCCACGATTGTAAATGCGTAGATGTATAGGGATACGTATATGCGCTGATGAGAGTGAATTCAGTGTCGCACCGTCTCCTCAGTGGCAGCGCGTCCACTCTACTATATATACGCGTGAACGCCACGGTTTAATGGTTGTCAACATCGGTTAGCGGGATATTTCCTCTCGCGTGGGCATTGGCCATTGATGTCAGCGCACGCAGCCCATACACACTGGCGCAACTGCATCCCTGGTCGATTCTCCTCCCGACCCTTCTAACAAACGTGCGGCGGTAACCAAACGTACGTCGTAAATACCATCCTACCTACGACACCTCTATATATACATATATATGGATATAGGCACTGCGGAAAGACCCGTGTACTTTAATGCGCGAAGAAATTGGGACAAATTTTGGATGGATGTCGTCAAGGTGTGCATCGAGAAAAAAATTGCCCTCTGTGAAGATATCAAGGTTTTTTTTTTTGTTCAATTGCCAATGAGAAATATTTTCGGGAAGACAAAATTATATATTGGGTCATCCCCTAAATAATGCCCTTTTCATATACTTCTTTTAATCTATATATAAATATAAAACTGTTCCGTGACTGACTGACAGACAACGCACAGCCTAAACTACTGAAGATAGAAACATGAAATTTGGTACGTATGTTCCTTAGAGAGTGAACAGGTGCACTAAGAAAGGATTTAATTGAAATTCGATCGTTAAGGGGGTGAAAAGTTTGTATAGGAAAAAATACTTTTGTGGCCGGATTTACTTGAAACTTTGCATGAACACTCTTCAATAAAATTAATGAAACACGTATTTCAGCATTTCCCAAAAATTCAAACTTCAAGGGGTTGCAAGGGGGTAGAAATGTTTGTGTTGAAATTATTTTGGTTGGATCGACTTGAAAAATTGCATTAATACTCTACAATACAATTAATGGAACACGTATTCCAATATTGTCCAAAATTTAACCCTTACGGAGTTACAAGGGGGTGGAAAAGTTTGTGTAGAAAAGAATATTTTTTTGGTCGGTTTTACTTGAAACTTCGCGTAAACACTCTATAACGAAAATAATGAAACATGCACTTCAGTATTTCCGAACATTCAACCCTTAAGGTGTTGGTTTAAAATACGCTGGCGTAGATTTGAAGGAAGTTGGTTTCTCCCACGGTCAATTTTACGTACTTTTCTCACACGTAAGTTCGCCCACGGGCCTGATAATATTGGTGCCGTCCAATAAAAAAAAAACAAAAAATATTGTTTATAAGGAAATCCTCTGAAAAGGAATCAAATATTTACACTCCCACGGCGTCATAAATTTCACGCGGAGGAAGTCACAGGTAATAACTAAAACTTCATATATATATTTTCGAAAAATAAATTCATTAAAAAAGAGTCCCGCGTTAATTTAAGTCAGCGAAATCAGAAAAGTCATAGATGAACAGATCTTCTCCGTTTAAAATCAAACAAAGTTTATATCCGAAATATACGTGGACGAAGTCGCGTGTAAAAGCTCGTTTTCAAAATAAAGATAAACAAAATTCTTTTTTAATCCGACATACACTTTCCTTCGTTTTTCTATATTTTATATTGAAGTATGTTTTACATTAAAAACGAATTTTGTTTATTTTAATTTGCGAGAAATAAAAAAAATATATAAGAAAATCGCATTATTTATGGGACGAGCCAATAGATTGGGTCCATGCAAAATTCTGCAGGGAAAATTGAGTAAATTTCAAATACAAAATATTTATCAAGCGATTTTAATCAAGTAAATATGTGCCATTCTATTCAATGACTTTCTAACATCTCTCCACGAGCGTCGTTATCCCTCTTTAAAAAAAAACTTTTCAATTGCTATAGATAACAAAAGATATTATTCTGATAGTAGAAAAACATATTTTAAGTAATTGCAAGAAATAATATTGAAGGAATTGTAATTGCAACAAATTGATAGTAGAAAAAAATGTTTGTAATAATTGCAACAAATAATATTGCCAGAAGATAAGGATTTATTATTTATTTTGATTAAATGCTAGATTTAGAGATAGCTGTGTTGCACAAAAATTCTAATATTCTTATACATACGAGTATTATATTTGTTATTACGATTTCGCATAGAATACACAAAGTTTTTTTGTATCTGATGGTGATATTCTCAAAAAAAAACTACCAAAGATGATTCGACAGAGCAGAAGAAAAATACATTTTGTCTACATTAAAATAAACGACTACTGTGCCATTGTTTTCTCAGCTTTGGACTTCAAACGCGAATATCTCGGCCAATTTTTGTCGCACATTCCAAAAAGAATAAAGACATTTTCTTTTGACGATATACCTTATATGCTCCCAAAAAAAAGGTCGATGTACGCGAATCACCGGGTAGACACCTTTGCACAATTTTGCCCTACACGTTGCTCTTCAACGCGGACCCGATCGAATTTTCGTATCCTCTCAAGTGCACCATCAACGTATATCAGCAGGGTGAGAAAAATAACGAGGGAGGAAAAGCGAACGCGAAGGTGTTCTCGATCCCCTTGCATTTCGCGATACCCAGAGAGAAAGAGAGAGAGAGAGAGAGAGAGAGAGAGAGAGAGTGAGAGAGAGAGGGGGAGGGAGGGAGGGAGAGAGAGAGAGAGAGAGAGAGCGGGAGAGAGAAAAAGAGAAAGAGAGAGGGAGACAGAGAGAAAGAGACCGACAGACAGATAGACAGAGAAAAGACATCGTCCTCACATTGTCATGTAGAGTACAAGACTATGTGTGTCCGAGCTGTGCGTACTCGCCCGGAGGAGTAAGAAAGACGAGGGCTCTTTGTCGAACGTGTGTAAAGCATCTACGGAGAGCGGGATTCCTTCATGTCTTTGTTAGGGAGGCGAGAAATTCTGCCTGTCCTCTACAATTACCCCGAGCGGCTCTCTCGCGCGCGTCTCTCGCTTTTGCTCGTACTTACAATATCTCCACTACACACACACACACACACACACATATATATATATATATATATATATATATATATATACGTACGTACGTCATGTATTCGTATGCCAGTTGTGATCGAGACGCACACGGCCATGTTTCTCGAATAGGGCGAGAGAAACCGAACGACCGATTGAGTGAGTGCCTCGTGCTCATTATTCATATATATATATATATATATATATACATAATGTGAGTATGTAAAACAAAACAAATGGGTATAAAGCATATATATTAATGGTACACTACCGGAGAGCACATACGCGAGCTTTTGAAAGATCGAGAAACCAGCAAGAGAGGCCACAAACAAGCAGCAGCATCTCGTTTGCCCCGACTGCTGCTAGACGAGGTGTGAACCCTACGTACTGGCTATATATATATATTCATATCCATGGTGATACACGAATACGTATATATTTCTTTATAGGACATGTGTGCTCAACAATCACTCGACAATCGAGCACGACCAGGCTTTGCTTACTCTTATATATATATATATATATATCTTTCGTGCGTGAACGATCATTTTTCTTTTTTTTTCATCCCTTTTTCTCGTTTCCTCCCTCCGGGAGTACATTCACGCACGAAAACTCACAAAAGTGCGCGCGAGTCGAGTGGTAAACTACGTGCGAAACGAATTAGAGAGCTACTCCATTCCCAATGTACATGGGAGCGGAAACATTTCGCGCGGGAGGGGTGATTGAGGGTTGTGGGGGTGGGCGCGAACCCTAAATTGAGGGTACACGAATAGGAGGAATGGGAAGGGAGGAAGTGAGGTGGTGGTGTTGTAGGTGGTAGTTGGGAAGGATTGTTGGAAAACGCTGGTTGGGCACATACCCTCGTGGCGGGAGCCTCGAGTCGACGCTACACTCGGACGGCAATTAGAAATCGCGTATCGTGAGCGTTACGTTGAAGTATTGGCGCAATTATAGCGACTGTCTTAGGGGTATTGCAAAGTTTTAGGGTTTGTGTGAGAGTTGGTTTTTTTAGGAGTGACATTAAAATGGAGGTTTTTGGGGTATATTCCGAGGGGGGGGGGGCTGGCATATTGAAGGTAAATGGGGGTGAATTAAATATTTATTTAATCAAAATAAATAATAAATCGATATTATTTATACCTATACTCCACGTCCATTGACTGGTGGTCAAATGTACCAAGTACTGATAATTTCGTCCACATACTAGCGATTCAGTCAGTTCGCTACACGGCCGAAAATAAATATATAATTTAAATTAGGATTTGTTTAAATCAAATAGACTTTTTTCTTGTCTCACAGCCTACTACGACTCTATTTGTTTCTAATATTTTTTTATTTGTTCAAGCTATTCTTTTAAAATATTAAATATATTTAAATTAAATAAATAAAGATAAAACGGGATATATCGCATAAATAGAAGAAAGGAATATAGGTCCATGACATAAAAGTGCGGTGAAAAAACGTTAAATTGTTTTTTCTATTTTTTCACTAACAAGACTGTTTTTCAGCGTTCGGAACCGTGCGATAATTATCGTACACATGCGATAATTTCATGGCTGAGTACAATGTACGGTAACACATTATTAACGTACGCAGATTGTACGATAATTTTCATCATCATGCAAAACTTGAGAATTTGTACTCGTACGCTGACAGCCCATAGCGCAACAGCAAATACGATTCTTTTTTACTCATAACGCTATTGTCTTATTACTTTCTTAGGTAATTCAATATACATGCCGTCTCATTGGTTAGCATCTGCCAATCAGCGAACAAGTGAATGACATCGTTCGATATTCGATATTTCGAATAATTCGATTATGTTCGCACTTTATAAGTTTTGCATATTTTGTGTTGGAATGTTAATAATTATTCTGTTATATGACCGTGGTTATATGTATTGTCTCTGACACTCGGGCTTTTCATGTAAAATAAGTGAAGAGTGATGTATATAAAAAAAAATCTTTTGTTTTATTTGTGACTACCCTTTCGTGTTCTTTTCTTCTTTATAAATACAAAATGTTGATGCGCTTCGTACAGAACTTGGGAACGGTAAAGTTTTTTCTGAGCGAATTTCAAATATTGGCGCGTTTATTGAACTTAAAATGGAGAGGGAATCAGTTCAGGTCTGTGCCTACGTAAAACATTCCGTTTCAAAATGTTCTATTAATTTGAAAACGGTAGTTTCCAAGAGATAAACCACAAAGTATTTCCATATATATCAATATGACATGTAATATGATTTATTTATTTACTATAGCCATTATTCTAATAAGTACGATAATTTTGGTTCATGTACGATAATTCTACGCCCCTGGTACGATAGGTGCCTCGCTTCAGGTTACCAACGCTGCTGCTATTTGGGAAAACCGAAAGGTATCGTCGTGCCTTTTATCAACAGGAGCGACTTTTTATGTATAGAAAGACTAACCCTTTTTCTCAATTGCAGAATTTTGCAACAGTCTTATAATGAAAACGAAGCCGTGAGATTTTTCAGAGACTGAATCGTGTACCATTTTTCCGTCTGTCTCTTTTATCTTATACTACCAGATGAAACGAAATCATAGCTTTATTAGGAATAAATAAAATATTTAGTTATTAGACGGTATTAAATAGATCTTCATTTGAATAATTAAATATATTTAAAATTAATAATTTTAATAATGGAATGTAATAGAAAAAACTTGATTCCACGCAAAATCTAGTTAAAACAAATAAGAAAAAATCAAATAGACGCTTCTAGCTAATATCAAACGAATTTTTCGGTTAGTGTGCTTACTTATGAATTCCTCCAGTATTATTTTTTACAATTAATTCGAATATTTTATTCTACCATCGTAAGAATACCTCTTGCTATCTATGGCAATGAAAAAAAGTTTGTTTTAATAATATTTTAATTTTACTGACCATCTGAATCCTATAGTGTCATTATTCGTCCATTCACTGGTTCGTTTACTCCAGCTCAATTTTTCGAATTTTTCACAAAAACTTCGTTGCCAATTAAATTTAAGACTCCAGGCTATAAAACTATGCAATAAAAAAATGCGCATCACATCAAACGTTTTTCCAACTATACACAAAACTGGTTTTTCTTAACCGCACAAAAAATGTACATTTATTTTTTAAATGCGTATAGCGAATAAAAAAAATTGCGATACTCGCGATAGGTCGCATCTATTATCCTTATCTGCCCTTCTGTCTTCGTCTCGTGCACGGATTGCGGGGTCCGAGAAGAAGAAAAATAAAATAAGAAAAGATTCCAATAAAAATTGCTGCAGGATCGGACGCGATATCGTCAGATTTTTACTATATCTCCCGTGAGGGCCTCGGTCCGGCGGCGGCGGACCCGTTCGGGGAGCCCTCGTAACTTTTTTAACACGAAAGCAGCGTGGCGTGTGCATACATTAGAGACCTGCGCCGCAAACGAGGCGCAGCGATGCCCGCAGCAAACCTCCGTCGAGATCGCCGCTTTCTTTAATCTTAATCAAAAGACGTATGGACGCGGACCCGGGGCCAGCGTTACATTCGAACACGAGTACGCCATTAGCAAACAAGATCACCTTCTCTCTTATTCTCAGCTTGCAAAGCCCTCCGCGCTTCTTCTTCTTCTTTGCTTCATATTATACGACGAGAGGGAGAGAGAGAGAGAGAATCCCGGACTAGAATATAGCCCCTGAAAATCCCGATGGACGCACACACATTCGCTTCTCCGATTATTTTCCAATCTTTCAATCTCGCCCACCCCCCGCCCCCCTCTCTTATTCTTAGCCTCGTCTGCTTTTGACGTAAACAGGTTGACCGTAACAGGATTATCAACCGACCTTGTACCATCTTTCAGAAAAAAGAAATGCAGGGAAGACAACCCCGAAGAAGAAAGAAAAAAAAACTTCACCTAATCACCGAATCACCGCATCGTACATTCACATTTTAAGATTTAAAGACAAAGATTTTAAGAAATCTTTGTCAGTGATGAAAAAGATTTCTTAAATCAATTAGATGTGTTTAGTTGATCCTTTTTTGTGTGGGTTTACTAAAATTTTCGTAAACTCAATGTTTAATTTTATTTTATTCTATTATACCAGATATTTATTTCAGATATATTTATTTAGTTCAATCAGTACTATACTTAAAGCCGACGATTAATTAAAAAAATTGATATGCTTCTAAGAATTTGGTATTTTGTATGATTTACTCAGATGAATATTCAGTCGTATAGATTAAATGAGTCTATTTAAATTTTTTTATTTGGATTGACTAGCAGATTTGCAGACGTAGTAGTACGCTTTTTGGCCGAAGTGTGGCGCAGGGCCCGAGGCTTCTCGCGCGAGCCACTTGTACTCCGAGCGAGCGTAAAACGAAGTCCGCGAAACGTATCGACGCACCACGAATTTTGTGCAGTGTTATTCGTAGTCGGTCAAGTGTATTACGGAAGACCTCGGAGTCTTGTGACACCCACGCAAGAGGAGAATCCTCTCGTATATACCAAATTTGTCGCAATACATAATATTTTTCATAATTTTTCACCATTGACAATTGTTAACAAACACGGATAAATATGTATTGAATATGAGGAAATATGGGAAATTTGCAAATGAAAACACAAGAAAATCAAATACAATTTTTATTTCTTCGAAATCTTTACATATAAAACAGTTCCGTGACTGACTGACTGAATATCGACATCGCACAGCCTAAACCGCTAAAGTTAGAAACATGGAATTTGGAATATATATATTTTTAGTCGGTGTAGACGTGTACTAAGAAAGGATTTTTCGAAAATCAACTCTTAAGGAAGTGAAATGGGGTGTAAAAGTTTCTATGGAAAATTGTTTTCCTTGCGTGTATCAACTTGAAACTTGGAAGATATATTTCTTTGAAGGTCAAGAGGGGCACTAAAAAATGAATTTTCGCACTTCAACTCTTAAGGGCGTGAGGAGTGTAAAAGTTTGTATGAAAAATTGTATTCCTTACTTGTATCAACTTGAAACTTGGTATAAATATTCTTCAAAATAAATGATAAAACGCATATTGGAGAACTTTTTAATTCAACCCTTAATAAGGGGTGCAACTGGTAATGAATTTTTTACGGACCAAATTCCACGCGGGCGAAATCGCGTGGGCAAGCTAGTACCAATATATTTTAATCAAATACGTATTTATTGAATTGTCCACATCGAGGAGTGCTCGAAACAAATAAAATTCTACTATGCCGTAAGGCAAGGAAAAAAATAATTTGACTCAAACACATCGCAGGTAAACCGAATAAACTTTTTTTACAATGCGTCGTAAATCGTGTTAACGGCGTACACGACTTCAACACCCCGTTGCACCCTAATTAGCGGTGCAACGTGGTGTTCAAGATTGTATGGGAAAATCGAATTCCCTGCTTTTATCTCAATGAAATTCGCAAAATATGTTCCTTAAAGGGCGTAGACGTGCACTAGGAAGGGATTTTTCGAAAATCAACCCCTAAAATCATGAAATGGGACCTAAAAGTTTTAATGAAAAATTGTATTCCTTGCGTGTATCAATTTGAAACTTGGTATAAATATTCTTTAAAACAAATAATAAAACGCATTTTGTGCAAGGATAGAAAAATTCTTTTGATATTAACTAGATGCGTCTATTTGATTTTTTTTTATTTGAATTAGTTAGATTTTTTGTGAAATCAAATTTTTCCTATTACATTCTATTATTAAAATTATTTATTTTACATATATGTATTTATTCAAATCAAGATCTATTTAATATCGTCTAATAACTTAATATTTTATTTATTCCTAATAAATAAGTTATTTGGTTTCATTTGGTAGTATAAGACAAAAGAGACAGACGTAAAAATGGTACACGATTGAATCTCTCAAAAATCTCATGACTCTGTTTTCATTAGAAGACTGTTGTAACATTCTGCAGTTAAGAAAAAGGGTTAGTCTCTCTATACATGAATAGTCGTGTCTGTAAATAAACGGCACGACGATACCTTTCTTTTTTTCCAAACAGTCTTGTTAGTGAAAAAAAAAAAAAAAAAATTGACCTTTTTTTAAGGCATTTTTATGTCATGAACCTATAATTCTTTCTCGTATTCATGCTTTGAATCTAATCTTTATTTATTTAATTTGAATATATTTAACATTTGAAAACAATAGCTTGAACAAATTTAAAAAATATTTGAAACAAATAGGGTCGTAGTAGGCCATAAAACAAACAAAAACCTATTTGATTTAAATAGCTCCTATTTACATGAATTTTTTTTCCGGCAGTGTAGGATTTTTCAATACAACCCTTAATAAGGGGTGCAACTGGTAATGAAGTTTTTACGAACCAAATTCCACGCGGGCTAAAGCGAGTACCAATATATTTTCATCAAATACGTATTTATTGAATTGTCCCCATCAAGGAATGCTCGACGCAAATAAAATACTATATTCGAAACAAATAAAATCCTCCTTAGCCATAAGGCACTGAAAAAAATTGACTCAAATAGATCGCACTTCAGTCGAATAAACTTTTTTAACGCTGCGTCGTAAATTGTGCTGACGATGTACAAATTTGGCTCCCGACAACTCTTTACCGTCTTAACGACGGCTGTGTTCCCGCCTCGTACCTGTTCGCTCTTTGGATAAACGCGTTTCTCAAAGATGTGCAATGACGGGGCCATGGCGAAGCGGCGGGAGCACCCGTCATCCCGTTGCGATCACCCATGTAATGACCGGTCAAGCCGAATCACCGTGCACACAAAACCCGTCAAGTTATTCGGCAAAAAAACGGTGCTCGCGCGATTTTCGTGTGGGTGTCAGAAACCGCGCTCGCGCCTCCAAAATCACTCTTTTCTCGTCGTAACGCCCGCTTGCTCTTGCCGTTGTTGAACGCTTTCACGCGCGATCAGCCATAGTAAGACGAGAAGGAGCCTCTCGTAACGGAGCCTCGTACGCGCCACAGTCATCCGGGCAAATTGCTTGCGCCAAACATTAATGAGGAACTCGTTCCTCATCTTTTTCATCTTCGCAGTATGTTAATGTATAATTATATGTATGATTTATTTATTTATTTATTTATTCATTCGTTCGTGTATTGATTTACTCATTTATTAATTTATTCATCTATTCATTTATTCATCTATACATTTGTTAATTTATTCATTTATTCATTTATTCATTCATCCATTATTCATTCATTCATTCATTCATTCATTCATTCATTCATTCATTCATTCATTCATTCATTCATTCATTCATTCATTCATTCATTCATTCATTCATTCATTCATTATTCATTTATTCATTCATTCATTCATTATTCATTATTCATTTAATCATTTATTCATTTATTCATTTATTCATTTATTCATTTATTCATTTATTTCATTTATTCGTTTATTCATTTATTCATTTATTCGTTATTCATTTATTCATTTATTCATTTATTCATTTATTCATTTATTATTCATTTATTCATTTATTCATTTATTCATTTATTCATTTATTCATTTATTCATTTATTCATTTATCATTTATTCATTTATTCATTTATTCATTTATCATTTATTCATTTATTCATTTATTCATTTTATTCATTTATTCATTTATTCATTTATTCATTTTATTCATTATTTTCATTTATTCATTTATTCATTTATTCATTTATTCATTTATTCATTTATTCATTTATTCATTTATTCATTTATTCATTTATTCATTTATTCATTTATTCATTTATTCATTTATTCATTTATTCATTATTCATTTATTCATTATTCATTTATTCATTTATTCATTTATTCATTTATTCATTTATTCATTTATTCATTTATTCATTTATTCATTTATTCATTTATTCATTTATTCATTTATTCATTTATTATTTATTCATTTATTCATTTATTCATTTATTCATTTATTCATTTATTCATTTATTCATTTATTCATTTATTCATTTATTCATTCATTCATTCATTCATTCATTCATTCATTCATTCATTCATTCATTCATTCATTCATTCATTCATTCATTCATTCATTCATTCATTCATTCATTCATTCATTCATTCATTCATTCATTCATTCATTCATTCATTATTCATTATTCATTCATTCATTTATTCATTTATTCATTTATTCATTTATTCATTTATTCATTTATTCATTTATTCATTTATTCATTTATTCATTTATTCATTTATCATTTATTCATTTATTCATTTATTCATTTATTCATTTATTCATTTATTCACTTATTTATTTATTTATACATATGTAAAATTCATCTCGGCGCAAAAAAAAAGTGCAGCAATATAGAAAAGGTTCATTAATCTCGAGCATTTTAGAGGGCTTCAATAAAATTACTACAAGACGCCGGGTTAGTGAACATCTACCTACGTGTTGACCAAGCGGAACGAAACTTTAAAAACAGTTTTGCAATAGGTAACTCGAAAAAATAACGTTAATCGCGTGCAATCCTCTATGTATGTTGAAGACGTGAGACGTCTGTTTTATTTAGATCTCTCGTTAATTTTGAGCCCCAATGGCGGGTACGGTAGTAGTGCGACTTAATTGCTGTCTTGATCCGTATTTCGTGTCTACTTCCATCGATATATTTTACAGCATGTATATATATATATATATATATATATATATATATATATATATACGCAGAGTGTAAAACACTAAGGAAGCTGCCGGTCTTTGGTCATCCAATGATTCGCGTCGTATACACGATCGGGACTGACGATAAAGGCCACTGGGAGATGAACGATAAGATCGGTATATGGTATGTATATGTATATATATGTATAAACATATATGTCGAATGATATCGATCGACGGACTCGCGGGAGATCTCGGTGGCGGACACACGTATTCTGAGACGACACAGAGGTCCGACACCCCGTGTCTCGCGCTGCATTAATCCGCGATTTCCATGCCGATGTATCGCCGCGCGGTAACGACAACCAACAACAACGAGCGCATATATATATATATTGGCAGACGCGCGCGCGGTCACCAAGAGTTATCCGGTAATTAGCGAAGAACTCTCGCGAGTTTGCGACTGACAAGCGATCGTGAGCACATATACGCGGCCGTACGAGGCTACTTCCGGCAAGCTCGAGTCCTCCAGTGACGGTCGTATTGCGCTGAAGCCTCCGGGGACAATCGATGTTAAAGTTTGTGATGTTTTTACAGTTTGTTTGTATTTTTTTAAAGCCTGCTGTCTTTTGGCTGTTTGTTTGGGTTCGTTTGAGTTTCAAAAATTTCGTGGTCTTTTTGGAGTTCGTTTGGGTTTGGGATGTTAAAGTTTGTAGCCTTTGGATCTTTGTGGTTTGGGTTTGGCGTTGTTAAAGTCTGTGGTCTATTTACACCTTGTTTAGGTTTTGAAAAGGTAGTGGTCTTTTTTAAGTTCGTTCGGATTTTTTGAAAGTTTACTGTTTGTTTTGTTTTCAATTTGGTTTTTTCGAAATTTCGAGGTCTTTTTGCGGTTCGTTTGAGTTTGTTTGGATTTGGGATATCAAAATATCCTTAACCCCAAACTGCAAAAAAACCGCAAACTTAGAAAAGTTTGCGGTTTTTTTTGCAGTCCGTTTGGATTTTTCTGAAAGTTTATAATCTTTTTGCAGTTTGTTTGCGTTTATTGGGGTTTGTTAGAATTCTTTTGAAAGTTTGTAGACTTCTTGCAGTTTGTTTGGTTTTTTAAAAGTTTGCTGTCTCTTTTCTGTTAATTTGTTTTTTTTATTTCGTCGTCTTTTCGCAGTTTCTTGGTATTTTTTTTCAAAAGTGTGTGGTCTTTTGCTACCCTTTGTTTGGGTTCATTTGGATTTTCTGACAGTTCGTGGTCTTTTCGCAATTTGCTTAGGCTTGTCTGAGTTTTCGAAGTTTACGATCCTCTGCACTTTGTTTGGGTTTGTTTGTCATCTTTTTGCAGTTAATTTGGATTTACTCTTGATCATTTGTCAGTTTGTTTGGGTTTGTTTGTGTTCATTTTGCAGTTAGTTTGTATTTATTTCTGATCCTTCTGCAGTTTGTTTGGGTTTGTTTGTGATCTTTTTTCAGTTGACACGGGTCTGTTTGGATCTTGTAAAATTACTGATATTTTTGCAGTCTTGTTTCACAGCTTCGAAAAGCAGCGATAGTTTGTAAAATTGTAGAAAATATTTAGTTATGAGCGTATACCAGAGAACGTATGAGGGAGCTGGCACGCCGTAAAAATCTGTAGCTACGCTGCGATTTAATTCCGCAATATCCGTGTGAGGGAGTCATGGAGTCGACGACGTTGTTCTCCTCATAGATCGCGAATAGAAGGGAAGAGCGTGCGCGGACGACGAAGATATGGGCGGATATACGTGGCATACAAGCCGCGTGCAAGGGGACGATACGCGGAGAACTTAGAGATCTTGTAGCCGGGTGGCGAGGGCGAGAAGGGACCGAAACAATTCTCCCTACGGAGGGTCGCGTCGTCTGTTGCGGCTTCGCCTCTCGCGCTCCAACCCCCTTGTAGAAGGCGCGTGTGGCGACTTGAAAAGGGGCTTTCCATACTCTCGAGAAGAGAGAGAGTGAGAGAGAGAGAGAGAGAGAGAGAGAGAGGGAGGATCGCACAGGACTCTACGAGTCGCCCCCGCCCGGGTGTCTATCAGAGCTCTCTTTTTTCTTCAATAGTGTCCGTGGAAGAGCCCGCGGATTAATCTTAGCGAGTTTGTCGTGGAGTGGTCCAGAGGAGAGCCAGAACGCGTAACGATCATAACGAGATGCCTCGTTAATGTTTGGCCCTCGGAGGACGTGCGAAAAACGCGGCAAGCGCTCGCTCTGGTACACCGACGCCACCGCGAGAGAGCGCTCGCCCAAGCTGCGCGCGCACGAAGAGACGGTCCCGCATTGACGTAGTCCGCATTTTTTTTCTGGACGGGGGTTGGAGGAGTGGCCGGCCTGAGAAGAAATAGTTTTGTTCATAATCATCTTTTTCTGGATTAAATTTACATAATAGTCAATAATCACGTAGCACATATGAAAATCGAAACGTTCTTTAATCACACGTTCATGTCAACATTAATATCAAACTGTTGCAATAAAGTAAAACCTCAATTAACCGGGCAGGCTGGGACCGTATAGTCCACGGATAATCGAAAATCATGGTTAATCGGAACTCATATAATGTTTTTTTTGTACGGTATTATGAAGAAACAATGTATACATACAGACGGACCTCGCTATAACGAATCTCTAGGGAAGAGCAAAAAAGTTCGTTATATTGAGGTTTCGTTACATCAAGGTCATGTTCCAAAAAATTCGTTATATTAATGTTTTAATAAAAAAGACAAATAAAAATTGCTCCAATTTAAACCTTTATTTAACTACGTGCGATACTTTCATTTTTATTCCACTTTATGCCCGAGCGACTGCGTAAATTGTCTCCTTGATATTCAACGACTTCCAGAATGTCAACACATCACGATCTCCGATCAAATGGGTCATGAGATCTCTTCTATAAAGTTAACGATTTGAGTATATGTTACGCAGCGCGCGAAAATATAAGTGGCGGGAGCCCAGCACGGTTAATCCCCACCCAGTTAATCGAGGCTTTACTGTACCTTAAAACATAATCAAACAATTTTTCATCTTTCTCTAATCCAATTACCACAGTCTTCAAACTTTACTTTCAGTACGTACTCAATCAAATAAGCCATAGATTTCATTTTTTTTTTCTGTAAATCGGCCAAACGCTTTTTCAGGTGGAATTTTGTTTTAACAATGTCATTCTCCATGTTCAGCAGTGCATATGAGAAAATCGTTCCTGAAGCATTGTGCTTGTAAGCCATATTTTTATCAGCCTTCTGGCAAAATAACTTGTCTCACAGCCGGCGGAGCTCACTGGGAGTATGGCTGCTTGGAAAAGTTTATGTATGTCAGGGCAAAAATACCTCCTCTTTTTAATGTGAGTTTCTTTAACGTTCTGCATTTATTTCATCATTTTTAAAGTGAAGTATGTTTTTCATGACTATCGCTTCAGTTTTAGAGGCTGACGTATCAATTATTAAGATTTTTCAATAGTTATTGTTGAAATCCTCTCATATCCAAGTTCTTCATATCCAATTTCAAAGATGCATCGACTGTATGAACTAACGGTAGATCCTCAAATCAGCGTTTTAGATTTACGGTGACATTGACTACTACTTGGTAGCAAGTAGTCTTCCAGTATTCTTCTGGTTGTGTATCGGCCGACAAATCTAATGTATTGCTTTTGCCCACAATTGACTTAATTGTGAAATTTGAATATGTATTTAATTTAGCTAATAAAATAGCTAATTTTCATACAAATTACGAAATTATGACGAAGGAAATAGTTCAAGTTTCATTAAGGCCTCAGGCCACTCTAGAGGCAAAAAAAGGGCGTATTTTGTGATTTTTTTCAGCAAACCACAAAGTAATCGGAATTACAAAACAGGGGTTTTATTATACACGTAATTGACTATATAAAATTATTTTTTTCACAGCGATACATGTCAAAATGGCAAACTGCGCAGCATTTTTCCAATGACGCCTTTATTTCTGGAAGGTCAACGGCCGGACCAACAGCTCCTATAATTTTTGAGTTATGATAAGACACTAAAGTTTTTTCGGCTATATATGAGAATAGCTATAGAAGTATGTAGGATTTTTTGATATATTGTTTTTTGTCAAAATGGCGCATTTCTAAAGCAAAAAGTATAAAATGCCATGAGAAAATCGTCATAAAATAGTTTATAAAAAAGGAACTATGCAATATAATTTAAAAAATCCTACGTAGTGCTTCAGGAAATGTAATTCTAAATACACAGTTAAAATTTCAAGTGAATTGGTTGAAATTTTTTTGATTTATGAGTCCGGCCGACTTGAAAAACGTAGTTTCGAGATAAATGCGTTTAAATTTGGAAGAAAGTCACGACATGAATCAAGAGGGGTTTCGCTAGAATTCGAAAATCGAGTACTTAGAGACTTTTCACACCCATAATCTTTTGAAATATATTTTTATAGGTACTAAGGTACATTATCAACAAAAAAAAATCGATTTTTGGAAAATCCTAGGGTGGCCTAACGCCTTGAATTATTTCTGTATGCATGCTTGAGTCAAACTTAAATAAAATGAATCGAATAACATGATCGACTGCAATTATTTTGGACCGTTTTTTTTTCTGGCGGAGGTCACCGGACTTTCTGGAGGAGGTCCTCGCCCCCCTGCCTTCCTCCCCCTCCATTGGTTACGCCAATGCGGGTCCGAGTAAAAGAGGGAAATTGGTATGTACGCGTTCGGTCATCCTCGGTCTCTCGTCATCCAGCGTCTAATATAAGTATACATGTGTGTGTGTGTGTGTGTGTGTGTGTGTGTGTGTGGACGGGGTATGGAAAGCCCGAAGCATTGTGAAGAACGCGGACAGGAGGCTGTCGGAGGGACCCGCGCTCGTCTGTCTCCGCGACGCAAGAGGGTCCTGAAATATTCAAGAAGTTGCCAGTCCACCGGCCCCAGGATCTCTCCGCGTAAGAAAACCAATACACGGAGCCACGCACACGTACATATAAATATATGTGCACAAAGAACATTCGCGGGGACTCGAGTGCTTAAGGCCGGCCGCGAGGGTCCGACAAATCTGATAAGGACTTTTTGATCCTTATCCTTCTGCCAGCGGAAACATGGGCAAGGGGTTGCTGCGGAAACTGTTGAAGGTCTCTCTCTCTCTCTCTCTCTCTCTCTCTCTCTCTTTCTCTTTCTCTCTTGCTTGTCTACCAGCGTGATCCAAAGTGTCCAGACGCCCCCGTTATTTCTCGTTGCTGCGGCTTCTTCCGTTTTCTATATAAGCGCCCGTTCTATACAGGCCCTTGTATACTTTATGTGCGTATACACTCCGCCGTACACTTGCGCGTTCGACAAGGAAAAAAAGCTTCGAGCTGCGCTACAATGCGCATTCTGGCAGCCACCCTAACCTCTTCGTAGTTCATCCTCCTGTCCCCGGGCACTGCCTCGCACAATGTAAATTCGTTACAGATTAAGGGATCTGCGTGAACCCGACATTTCGAAAATACAATTTCAAAAGCATAGTTTCATAGCCGATGGTCTTAACTTCAATTGGCGACAATGATACTTTTTTTATTCCAAAAATTGACTGATAAGGAACACTTTGGTGTCCGCCTTCAATTTTGGTGCACCTCGAGTATATGGTAGAGCATTGAAAACTTTTCCCCGTGTACAAATCTTATTTCGGCTACAAGAAGGCCCAGATCAAAGATGCTGGTTTCTTATTTCGGACTTGATCAGGATTTTTCATCAAACCCTATTCAGGGCAGCCACCCTAACCTCTTCGTAGTAGTTCATCCTCCTGTCTTAAGCTTGACAAAAAAAACTTAAGCTTACCTCGTCATCCCAATATTCTCACTAGAAAAAAATATTTAAAATCGACCTTTTTTGAGCCCCAAGCTTATGCAGATCCCTTAAGGCCTTAGGCCGCTCTAGAGGCCTAAAAAAGGGCATATTTTATGATTTTTTTTTCAGCGAAATCATAAAATAAATCGGAATTACAAAATAGGGGTTTTATTTTACGCGTAATTGACTACAGAAAATTATTTTTTCACAGCGATACATGTCAAAATAGCGACTGTGCAGCATTTTTCGGATGACGCCTTTATTTCTGGAAGGCCAACGGCCGGACCAACAGCTCCTATAATTGTTGAGTTATGATGAGACACTAAAGTTTTTTTTCGATTATATATAAGAATCGCTATAACAATGACGATATATAAGTATTTTTGGAAAATCCTAGAGTGGCGTAAGGCCTTAAGAATAACGAGCCCTGCGGTCCTCCTAGTGAGGCTGACCAACGTTGTACGAGCATGTGAATTTTGCGAACGATATTATTCTTTCCGTGATCACTATTTCAGAGATTGCCCGATTGAACAATTGAAATATTTTCTTTTTTTTTCTCCTCTGTTTGCACAATGTTTATTACGGCACTTGGTAATATTTCATTTGGCCGCGAAACACGAACGTATTGTCTCTTTGTTGCGCAAGATAACCGAAGCAATTTGCAGCAATTTATCGTGTCGCTCGGTCTTCCCTGCCCCCTTCCGCTCATTCCTTCCTTCCTTTAGAGCCCTTTCTTCCTCTCCCGCGTGAAACCCGTTCTCACTTAATTTACGCAAAGCGCGCACTCTTTCACTCACATACGTAGGTACATATCCTGTGGCGCGAAAAAAAAAAAATTGCTCGAAGGAAGGGCGTGCGGGGGGATAAATGAGACCTCGCGCACGGGAGATGAGAAGGGTTGGCGAATCTGATAAGAAGTTTCTACGGTTGAGACTCGAGTGCGCTCGTATGTAGAGGCCTCGAAACAGCCGAAAAGTGTATATTTGCCGTGAATTCGTGAAAAGATAAAGTACACAGGATGACAAGTGCAGGTGACGATTCAGTTATGGCTAACAGCCTGGCTAATTGTTCTCACTCGTCGTGCTTTTTCGCTTACCTTTCTACATCCTTGAGAAAACATTTCTGAAGAGAAAATATTTCAACGCTTTTTTTACTCTTCCAGAAATGGTTGCAAATATATTAATTTAAATCGAAATCTATTTAAGAGGTGAAATGAGTGTGACGACGAAAAAATAATCAATTTTGATCTTTTTTTTTTTGAAGGAACAAAACATTTGCTATTTACGAAACTTTAGATACCATTTATTGCATAATTAAACTGTTTGAATAAATTTTGTCATTAAAAAATATTGCACAATAACGACGGTATGGCGTGGTCTTCCAAGAAAGTTCTGGCGGCAGTTGTCCGTTCGTGAGGAATCCAACGACGTCAATGATGATCTGAAAAATATAAGCGAAGAATTTTTAGTAGTTTAACATGCAAATGCTAAACCCAAAAACCGTCGGTCATAAGCTCCCTAGTCTACGGATCTCTAGCGATCTTCGAATCAGACTCTCTGGCGGATGAACTAAAACACATACGAAAAGCTTTAGGAGATAATGGCTGCAAGCCAGGCAACATCAAAAGAACGATCAAACATCTAAAAAGAAAAATAGCTCATGAGAAAGCCGTGACAGCACCTGAAGGGGAGGACAATCAAGGAGAAATAACATCAAAAACTTCCCTTCCATACCTTCAAGACATAATCGATCGCATCAGCAGGCTCCTTGGAAAACATAACATGCGAGTTATCTTCAAAGCTTCAGAAGAAGTTAGCACAAGTGCTTCCGAGTGCGAAAGACCAAAGACCATAATTAAGCGCACCAGGAGTGTATAAGATGCTCATGCGATAAAGTGTACATAGCAGAAACCGGGAGAAATATTAGTAAACGGATCAAAGAACACCAAAGGTGTATACCAAACATGGCCACATTGCACAATCAGGAAATCATTTTTTCTAGGAAACATCGAAAAGGCGTGGAAACCCAAAAACGTTTGGATAATCTAAACAGAGATGGATGTGACGTCAATCCTATTTGGTACACCGTCCTCCCGGTTTTTTAGTTGATTTTAACTTTTCACCATTAAGGATCGTTAACAACACGGATAAATATTTATCGTATATGAGAAAATATGGTGAATTTGCTCATTAAAAATCAAAATACTAGTAATGCAAATACAAGTTTCATTCGTTTGAAATTAAAATATATTTCCATCGAATACGTACATTCCCTGCTATATACCGAAATTATACTGTTATATGTCTCGATGAAGATGATTTAATAAATTAAATCATTTTCATCGAGAAATGTTTGAAACGAATAAAACCTCATTCGGAACAAATAAAATTGTACAAGGGCGTGAGGAAACAAGAAAATTATTTGACTCAGATAGATCCTAGTTAAATCAAGTAGACTTCTTTAACGGTGTATACGTTGATAGTCAACATTAAGAAGGTGAAACATGTCCGACGTATCCTTTCAAAATATATACATATATTTATCTATACGCGTATATGACCGAAAATGTATCACCGGTCGAAGCATATATTTTTCATCTCGTCTAGACAGGCTCATACTTCGAAAAGGTACGAGAAGACGAGGACAACGATACTTGTAAAAAGACAGATATCGCGGGCCCCAGAAAACTCTGCGTCTCTTCGTGGGAAGAGCCTGCAAGCCTCCCCCGGACAAGCAACAGAAAGAGAGAGAGAGAGAGAGAGAGAGAGAGAGAGAGAGAGAGAGAGAGAGAGAGAGAGAGAGAGAGAGAGATGAGAGAGAGAGAAAGAGAGAGGAGAGAGAGAGAGAGAGAGAGAGAGAGAGAGAGAGAGAGAGAGAGAGAAAGAGAGAGAGAGAGAGAGAGAGAGAGAGCAGTGAGTTATAGCCGAACAACGTTTCAGGTATAATATCGGGAGTGATCTCTCGTTGTCTTTGGCGTGTCAACTCCGGCGTGACAAATGTCCCGAGGCCTCATATCGCTCTCTCTCTCATCTCTCTCTCTCTCTCTCTCTCTCTCTCCTCTCTCTCTCTCTCTCTCTCCTCTCTCTCTCTCTCTCTCTCTCTCTCTCTCTTGCTGCATACACACATGCATCACAGCGCGGTCGCGCCGAAGAGGACTCGATCTGAGAGGATCCTCAAGTCCTTTCCGATTAATACTATATCCAGAAACAAAGAATTCATCAGCCGAAAAAAATTACTATGGATTCAATGTCTTCTTCCTGATTGACTTTATTTGGGAAAATTAGCGGATCAGTCGCTGGATTCATCTAGAATTCCCCATGGACCTCTATTCGTGTACAGCAGGTGCCCATAAATATATATATATATATATATATGTATGTATATCGAAGACGATAGATCAGATGGAGTTAATCCTAAATGAGCGTAACCCCCTCATAGCCTGCTGGGATTATCTGTATATCGAGAGGCATCCTCTTAGCTCGCCAAGGAGATAACGGATATGGAACACACCGAAACGGGTTAAGCCCGACTGTTCGTCAATTCAATGTCTATAGATATCAGATTTGCGTTCGAATAGACTGCGCCCAAATATTTTTCCCAAAAATGTCAATTTTCATTAAAAATCATGGAAAATGTATCGGATTACGTTGTTTTTTTTCGAGTTCAACAGACGTAATAACGAGTTTGCGAGAAAAACTCGACGATATGCGTAAATGACGGAAAGCTTTCCGGCAGAGGGGTCCTTAAAGCCTTAGGCCACTCTAGAGGCCAAAAAAGGGCATATTTTGTGATTTTTTTCAGCGAAACCACAAAGTGAATCGGAATTACAAAATAGGGGTTTTAGTATACACGTAATTGACTATATAAAATTATTTTTTTTCCCAGCGATACATGTCAAAATGGCAACTGTGCAGCATTTTTCCAATGACGCCTTTATTTCTGGAAGATCAACGGCCGGACCAACAACTCCTATCATTTTTGAGTTATGAGGAGACACTAAATTTTTTTCGACTATATATAAGAATAGCTATCGAAGTACGTAGGATTTTTTAATATATTGTTTTTTGTCAAAATGGCAAATTTCTAAAACAAAAAGTATAAAATGCAATGAGGAAATCGTCAGAAAATTGTTTATAAAAAAGGAACTATGCAATATAATTTTAGAAAATCCTACGTAGTGCCTCAGAAAATGTAATTTTAAATATACAGTTAAAATTTCATTAGTCGGTTGAAATTTGTTTGATTTATGAGTCCGGCCACCTTGAAAAATGTAGTTTTGAGATAAACGCGTTTAAAGTTAGTAGAAAGTCACGACATGAATCAAGAGGGGTTACGCTAGAATTCAAAAATCGAATACTTAGAGAATTTTCACACCCATAATCTTTTGGAATATAATTTTATAGGTACTAAAGTACATTTTTTATTTAAAAAAAATCGATTTTTGGAAATCCTATAATGGCCTAAGGCCTTAAAATGTCGTAGATGTAGTAAAAATATTTATATCCAAATATTTATAATTACTAAAGGGTGTCTCAAAATCACCTGACATTTTAAATAGCGCGCCATTACTTTTGTGACTTCTGCCATAGAGGCTTTAGCTTCTGCTCGCGGCTTCGCGTGAAATTTATCCTATAGAAACTTCATTATCAGTTGCACCCCTTATTGGGGGTTGTTTAAAAAAAATCCTAAAATAAGCGTTTTATTATTTATGTTGAAAAATACTCATAGCGAGTTTCAAGTTGATACACGCAAGGAATACAACTTTCCATACAAACTTTTACACCCTATTTCACCCCCGTAGGAGTTGATTTTCAAAAATCCTTCTTTGATGCACATCTGCATCTTCCAATGAACATATCTTCCAAATTTCATGTTTCTATATTCAGCGGTTAGACTGTGCGTTGTCCGTGCGTTGTCCATATCCCATGCAGAAATATTGGCATGGATACAGTCTAATTCAGACGAGGATCCTACTTTCCCAATCGGGATCCAGTCGGATATCGAATCGGATCCAGCAGCGAAATGTCCGCAAATCGAATTCCAACCAGGATCCTAATCCGGAACTATCAAGGACTCTAGTCAGAATCCAAATAGAAACTTTGCATAGGATCCAGGCTAGAATCCCGAACTTCTAGAATAAGATGTAGTTCGATATCGAATCGGTTCCCAGGGATGAATGTAAAAATCGCCAGGAGATACCGATCCGTATCAGCTGGAGCTGCTGGACATTTTCTGAAATCAGTTATTCAAGGATTTGAAAAAGATTAGGTAAACATTGGTGCTACAGTATAACTGTCAAAAATATATATTTTAATAACAGAATGTCGAACAAAATTCTTTTCATTTAATAAAAAATTTCGAAAAACAGTATATAGACCTTGGAAGACTTATATTTCCTGGAGAAAAGTAATATAGGTCATTTATTTTAAGTAATTATATTTAAATTAAATGGAGATCGTTCGAACTAAGAAAATATGTACTTAATTTGCTAAGAAAAATGTATTTAATACGTATTTGAAATACGTATTTCAGATTCTTAACACCACGTCACCGCCTTATGCTACGTTGTGGGTGCCATCTGGATTCCGATGAGGATACCAATTCTAGGGAATCCATATCATATCCCCATCGGGATCCGATCGGAACTTAGGTATCCCTAAGAAATTTCTGCACGGGATGTCAATCAATCACGGAACTGTTTTACATGACTAGATTTACGGCCTGACAATTATCACATGGCCATGTGTTGTTGCAATGCTCCGCCGCGTCAATTTTGCGACCGCGAAAAAATATGATATTCAACGATTATTTAAGTCCTCTTCGAAAAAAAAAATAGCGTATTTTTCTGTTGATTAGTATTTACCAAAAAAAAAATAGACAATTCTGGAAAAAATCTAAATGCCATTTTGTGTTAATCAGAATGAAGATCATTGAGTTCCGAATACAAAATACAATGATGTCACGACCGATCACTTTACTGTCCGTTCCTCGGTCTGACAACAGTACCGAAGGGTATAGTATTATGGCCCATAACAACAAGAAAAAGGCTCATCACTAGCCCCGAGAATAAAAAAAAATTCCAGAATATCGAGACGGTGATCGAGTAGTTTTGACGAGCGGTCAGCAAATGATGGCTCAGCGTTAAGGGCCTCGCTTATCAACAATGGGACCAAAGTTGACGGCGTCCCGACGCGCGCGCGCGCGCGACAATGGTAATGGTGTATGACGTGACGAGGTAAAAGAAAGAAATAAAGGTACGAGAGAAAGAGAATGAGAGCGAAGAGAAAGGGAGAAAGCGATCACGCGAGAGATAATAATGGCTCGGTTAAACATTTCACCGAGAGAGAGAGAGAGAGAGAGAGATACATATATACACTTTGAAAATGAGAAAGAGAGATTATACGAGCGATGACGAGGGGAAGGAGCAAGCGGTGCGGAAGAAGACGAGTAAGAAGCAAAAGAGACTCCGCGCGGGCTTTTACAACGAGATAAAATGTTTTTTTGATGGCCCGTAAAAGACATTGACCCCTTGGAAGTATCGAATGGGAATACATACCTAAATACACATACATAGGATGAGCGTGTGTGGGTGGGTGTGCTCGCTTGTAGTATCCTCGCAATAGTCGAGCGCGACTCGGTAAAACGTTTTTCGTGCTCAACGGGCTATTCCGGATCATCCCCGTATAGTTAGAGAGATACACCTATGAAGGTATGCTACCCAAGCCATCCAGACAAGTATATACACGAGGATGCGTGCAGGTACGTCTGCACTTTCCGACTTTACGAGGACACGTAATCCCAAGTGATCGTTTACTCCGCGTCTTCGTTGCCTCAACACCCCTTCCCCCTCCCCGCCCTTGTCGCGTATCCGTGCACCCACGCTCGTTCAACAATACGTATACACGAGCACACACGCATATATCACCCAAGTTACTACAGATATACCGTGACAGGTGACGACTTTTTTACGCGCTGATCGGAAACAGAAGAAACCCCCCGCAAGTGCAGTCGACAATCAAGCAGACTCTAAAAATTCTTTTGAAGAAAGAAAATTAAAAAAACAAATGACTCAACGCGATGTTTCGTGGATACCTTGCCAGCACGTTAAGGGGGTCCGATCATGGGAATGAATCCAACTTTCGGGCCTGAAATTTTTATATGATGTTGACGAGTACGTTATGCACCCTTTGGAAAAATTTGAGCTATATTGACCATTCAGTTTGTTTCGTAATAAAATTGCAGAGTCGAGCACTTTGAGCTAGTGAAGCACGTCGTCTTATGGAGACGGTCGACTGGAAGTGCGGTAATCACGGTTTTGCTGCTCACGTATCCAACTAAGGTCGTTGGAAAACTGAAATTTGATTAATTAGACATAATAGATATTGTAAAAGATCGAAAATTCGAACTCCACCGTGTAGTTCAAGGACTACATTATAAAACGGTTTCAACTTCCGATTGAATATTATCATAATGACGAAATAGTACCCATAGACTTGCCAACTCTGGGCGTAACAGCTGATTCGTTTGACGAGCATAACCTAGCTCTTTAGCGAGATTCTGTAACTTGATCGCGACAGTTTTCGTTGTCGCTGGCTAGCGACAGCCAATCGCATGCGCGATCAGAAGAAAGGGAGCCTCTTATTGGCAGTCGCTAGCTAACGATAACGAAAACGGTCGCTACCGAGGTACAGAATCTCGCTACTGCTTGGAAATCGTCGTGAAGACTCCAGAATCGTTGAGGATCTAATTTTTCAGTTTTCATTAGTAAATTTGCAATAAATAAAATATTTACCACAAATCTGGCACTTTGGGATCGACAATACGAATATTCAACATAAGTTAACATAAATCAGAACATTCGTGGAGTAACATAAATTTAGTCTCTTTGTTGACCCTAAGGGAGTAGTCGTACCTCCTTAATTTCTTGAGTGTTGCGAACAAATTTTCATGGATTTGTTGATGGCTTGATGTAAACGCCGGGCAGCATAAAAATGACTTTAGATCATGTAGCAATTATACGAAATAATAATAATATTTGTTATTATTATTCTTATTTATTTACTATTTTATAATAAATATTATTATTTATTATAATATAATATAATTATGAAATTTATTATTTTGTAATTCGAATAATTTTATTATAAAATACTAAATATTTTTTGTTAGTATTACTGTGTCGGATACTAATTATATTTTTATCGTTCTCATTTTTCCGGGGTTCCAACGTATACCCTTGCACGTTTTTACGTATTGTCGTTTCCAATTGATTCGATCCGATCTTTCGTGGGTTCCTCGCCGGCACGCGATGTTTCGAGTGTCGCGGACAAATTTTCAAGGTTTTTTTATGGTTGATGTAAGCGCCGGGCAGCGTAAAAATTACTTTAGATCATGTATCAAGTATACGAAATAATAATAATATTTGTAATTATTGATATTAATATTTTAGTGCTATATTATAATAAATACATACCTATTTATTATGATTTAAGATAATTATAACATTTATAATTTATGATTCGAAAAAATGAATTATAAAATAATGTTTATTATATATATTTGTAGAATAAATAAATTATAATTATTTAACATTTGTCTTTTAATATTTTTTTTATCAAATATCATTTGAAATGAATAACCTTTTTATAATTAATAATCTTTTAATCATTTTTTATCGAATTTTATTTGAAATTTGATAAACAATTAATGAATGACAAATGTTAAAGAATAACACCATTTTAGAGTCGACAGTAACCAAGCAATTTTTTTAAGTAATTGGCACGATATGCGTTGTACATTTTTTTTACACTGCAGGCTTTCAAAGTCAGATATTCGAATTGATTTGTATCAAAATTCTGCATAAGATCTTTTTTCATAAAGTTTCCTTAACATTTAAGGTTAAAAAGAAGACTTCTCTAGATAAAACAAATAACCAAGAGTATTTAAAAAAAACGGGTCAAAAAAAGTTCTCATTTGTAGAAATAGTATGAGAAAAGCCAAAAGCAGATGATTTTTAAAAAAAATGACATAACGCCCAAAATGTCGAAAACCGTGGGAATTTTACTAAACTAAAATTCCAGCATATAGTAGAAAATGATCTGACCTATCGACAGTTGCAGGATTATCCATTAATTACAGGACACCCTGTATATAAATTATTACGTCCCCAACTAGTGTGAAAGCGACACTCATTGGTCTCCAAACGTGAGGCTTAGAGTCCTAGAAGGACCAAAATAATTGAGACCTAAGATCGAAACACCATGACGAAATACATATATATATACATATATATATATATCTACACATAAATTGAAAGGGAAAAGGGCATAAAAGAAACGTGGAAAACCAAGGGGTTGAAAAAAGTAAGAAGAAAGAGAATAGAAAAAGAAACTATGACGGTGTTTGGGGGTGCCAGAATGACGTCACGCGATACTCGATGCAATCATGCCCCTCTTCTCGCTTTTGTCCTCTCTTTTGCTCGCTCACTCTCTCTGTCTCTCTCTCTCTCTCTCTCTCTCTCTCTCTCTCTCTCTCTCTCTCTCTCTCTCTCTCTCTCTCTCTCTCTCTCTCTGTCTCTCTCTCTCTCGCTCTCTTCCTCTGGTCTCCAGCTCTCTTCGGCCCTACGCCTTCATCTCCCTCGAAATCCTCAAACCTTTATTTACTCTGTTATTCCCACAGGCGGAGTCTTGACACCCCGGTCGCACGTATGTGTATACAGAGCCCCGCGGGCGCTTTTTGAATGCAGTCAGCGCACTGTATGCACTGCACATTCTCCCTCCCGCATTCTCTATCTCTCTCTCTCTCTCTCTCTCTCTGTTGCCCTCTTTCGCTCTCTGCATGCATCCAAAGCGCAATCGGGAGAATTCGTTCTTTCGCATATATCCCAGTGCATATATACGTGTAGTCATATGCATATATAGCGCACATATGTGTCTATGTGTGAATATTTATATGTACGGGCAGAGACGTTTTTATCCCTTCTCATCGCGAGCGGAGCCGGCGTACGAAGGGAACGATTGAAATAAAAGATTGTCGCGCGCGTAACCCTCATCGCTCCGCCGCCCCCCGCCCCTCTCCCACCGGTCCTTCCTATCCCGCCCGGTGCATATACACGAGATTCATCGTACCCACTTCGCACCTATACCGCCTGCACTCTCCGCCTGCATAAGCACATATCGCCAATGGTACAAGGTGCAGACGCGTGTACGGTGGTGCGTTTGCATATGTATATGTATAGACGTGCATTGAGTGCACACGCGGTGTCGGGAGCGGATGAGAGGAGGCGTCAAAAGTGCGTTTCGCACCCCTCGTGCTTTTGGTTGAAGGGACGATATGGCGTACCTATATGACGCTGCAGAAAAAAATGCGAAATAAATATATGCGAGCGCGTATCCACAATATGTGGATACGCGCGATGCGGATATATATATATATATACACACACACACACACACACACACACATATATATATATATATATATATATATATATTAGGTGTATGACTTAATTTTTACAGATTTTTTCTTCGAGCTTAAAATTATATTTAAAATCGAAATATTTTCGCGGTCTTTTGTGGATTTTAAGGGATCGGACGCAAGGTCTCAAAACACCGAACGACAATTCTACGTGAGTTACATAACCTCTCAGAATATCAGAGTTTACGATGGCAACTGATAAACAGCACATTCGGCACTGCATTTTATATGAATTCCAACAAGGAAAAGATGCTTCTAAAGCACGGGAATAAATTTGTAGTGTTCTTGGTGTCGATATTGTGTCTTATGAAACGTGTAATTATTGATACAAACGTTTTAGAAGTGGTGATTTCGATCTTAGTGACCAGCCGCGCCCTGGACACGATATGAAAGGTGTGCTTTATAACGAACTCCTGGAAACTGGTCAGACGGTGACTGCAGAACGCTACAGACGATAATTGAACAAACTGAGCGAAGAACTTGATCAGAAAAGGCTATTTACTGGGCAAGGAAGCAGGCAAGTCATACTGCTGCATGAAAACGCTCGACCTCACGTTGCTCGCGCGACTCAGAAGACCCTCTTGAACTTGGGATGGGAAGTTCTCTCGCACGCGGCATATTCACCAGACTTGGCCCCATCCGACTACAATTTGTTCCGGTCAATGCAGCACGCCTTAGTGGATAAACTGTTCAAAACGCTGGACGACGTGCGTAAATTCGTCGATGACTTTATCGCCTCGAAGCCTGCAAGTTTTTTTCGCGACGGCATTCGTATATTACCTGAGAGATGGTGCAAGGTCATAGAACACGATGGACAATATTTCCAAGATTAAGTTCGTTGTTCTCTATTTTTTTATATTAAATAAATTTGGTGAAAAATCTGTATAAATTAAGTCATACACCTAATATATGTATATAATGGAAACGTGATTTTGACGGAATTCGACTTCGAGACCGTCCTCAAGACAGTCGGATGTGCTTCATAGCCAACATTGTAAAAATGTACCGTGTTCAAAATATCTTTTTCCATAGATATAAGTTTCATTGGGTTTGGATGCTAAACCCAAACAAAAAGCACTAACTTTTTATTTTTTTCGCTACGCGAAAGGTTATTTGGACGACATTCACCTTTGAGAACAGACCTCAAAACAGCCAGATGTGCTGACAGCCAACAATGCATAAATGTAACGGCTTTAAAATATCCTTTTTCCATAGATAGAATAGGGAAGGGCGTGTTGAGCAGTCGGGTAAGTTGGGCAATCGAAATACCTGGAAAACTAAGCACTGCACGCGGGTGCATCAAATGGTGGAAAGAGAGGTATGGGAGAGGGGAACACATCACGCCATCGCTCAACACGGGACGTTTCATTATTTTTGCACCCATAGGTAAATTGAAAGATTCTCTTCTACCATTGTATGAGAAAGAATATTTCAAACGTCATTGCAATTAATATTAATGTTTCAAAAGATGACTAATTAGCAAGCAACTGTTGGTTTATTACTGCATTGTACCAAATCATGTTGCATATGTCTGATTTTTTTATGCAATTCTTACTTTGCCCAACTTACCTCATACTCATGCTAAACTTACCCCACTATCAGGGCAGGTTGAGCAAATATGGCCTTAGTTATTTGAGAGTGATTATCTGTGAAACAATAAAGATAACAGGAATTTTGTCTACAGAATTTATTTGCCCAGATAAATTTGCTATTGACCAAAGTAGGTTTCATTGTTATACGGCAGACTGTTAAGGAATTACAGGGCGATAATTCCAAACTTGCTCAACATGCTCCTCCCTAGCCTGTAAGCTTTTTTGGGTTTGAATGCCAAATAAACCCATTCCATTTCAAACAACCTAAACAAAAAGCAGTAACTATACGTTTTTTCTCTAATAAGAAAGCGAACCTCATAGTGTAGACACACTATATATATATGTGTGTCGGATCGACAGAATCGTATCATGTTCCGTTTGGAAGTTGCGAAAAGCAATGTAATTTGTTAATATCGAAAATGTTCTAGCGCGTGTCCGTAACCGGAGGAGCAACTGGAAAAAAAGAAGCGAGCAGAAGAACAACAAGAGAAAAAACAAGCTGACCAGTCAGTCAGAAAGTGAGAGCTTCGAAAGGAACATCATAAAACGAATACATCGTGATATTCCTTTTTTTCATTTTCTTTTTCCTTATTTTGTCTTTACCAAATTGTTCGACATTAAAATAAAACATTCTTCAATTGAACCAAACAGTCAACATCTGTCTCATCACACTTCTAAAACTCGACATATATGTTCAAGAAAATGCAAAAAGTTATGGCGTTTTGTTTTTTCTTTTTTTTTTCTCTTCTTTTGCAATGCCACCGCCTGTAAAAAGTCGGCGATTTTTGGACGAGAGTCAAAACGGCTGAGCGGGCACTCGCGCAAAAATGGCCCTCGCAAGCTCAACTTGTGCAATATCCCGCATGTATTTTTTATATATATATATATATAGCTGGGCGGTAATAATTTCTACAACGCTCCTCGTTATTTATTGTAATTTATGCTAAGCCCGGGTGAGTGCAGGCTTCTATTACCGCAAGCGGGAACACAAGATGGTATAGTAGCAGGGCGCAGGAAAGATCACATATATATATATATATATATATACAGGGTGTCTAATTTTAAGAAAAGCATTTAAAAAATCGAAAAGACGAGGTCGTACAAAAAAGTTTTTCCTACAAAAGTTTTATGGTTTTGAGGAAGACATCCGATGGTAATACAAAATATTTTTTCCATCAACGCGTCTACGAGATACCGCGGTAAATTTTAATTCAACAAAATGGAAAGGTATTATTTTTACTGTACAGAAAAACTGCTGATTTCGAAACGAATCCAACGGAAAAGAAAATTCTTCGGCTCAAATATCCAAAAAGTTATGGCGTTCAAGAGTTTTTGGAAACATCCCACGCTACGTACATTACCGTGTCGAATTTCAAAAGGCGTATTCGATTCTGTGTCGAGCAATATTTTCAATTATGGCTGTTAAGTTGTAGTTTAAGGTTTATTTAAATAGCGCATACACATGAACACAACTAAACCCTTCCTCGAATTGGAAATGCGCCGAGTATACGAAAATAGCGTCCGATACAAAAAACTTCAAACTGCCGCAACTTTCTTGATTTTTTAGCTAGAGAATTGATTTTTTTTCGTTGGATTCGTTTCAAAGTTAGCTTTTTTAAAATAAGAAATATCGTTCCATTAAAAAAAATTGAAGGTTACCGCAATATCTCGTAGACATGTGGACGAGAGAAATATTTTGTATTACTATCAGATGTCCTGCTCAAAATCATAAAACTTTTGTAGGAAACACTTTTTCGCACGACCTCGTATTTACGATTTATTGCAATGCTTTTTTTTTTAACGAGACACCCTGTATATGTAGGTATGGTTAAGTTGCGCCTGTATGGCAAAGACCGAAAGGAGAAGACGTCTTTGCTGGCGCTGCTGACCGACATAAACTACCTACATACGGAGACGCATGCATATATTATGTACAAAACTATAAACGTGTATGTGTGTTTATGTGCATGTATAGTTTTAAGTGCGTGCGCAGGTAGGGCAGTGAACCTCGACGACATAACCACCAGGCTCAGAAGCAACGACTCTCAAATCCTCCTAATCCTCTTGACGAGCCTAGCCAAGAGCTGGGCGATGGAAGGGCGAAGGCCAGCTAATTTTTTTTTACTTTTTTGTATTAGTGTTCCTTTGCAAGAACTCTCTCTCTCTCTCCCTCTCTCTCTCTCTCTCTCGCCTTCTCTCGCTCTCTTAAGGTATATCCGAGCAACGGTGGCCATTAGAATATATTTCCGGTTTGAGGAATAAGAAACCAATATTATACTATACAAGTGTCGATCACTATACCGGAGTAGAACGCGTGGAATCGTAAAAGCGTGAAAAAAGGTGGCAATAAACTCGTTAAAGTCTCGGGACGAAATTAGTCCTCGTTTTACCAATTCACGGTCGTATACGAGTTTTTTTTTATCCACGTCGCGGAAAGGAAATAATCTTTTTTTTCTTCTCGTTGTTATTTTTATTGTTATTATTATTTATGCGCCAGGTGATGAACGATCCGTTATGTGTTATAAATTTGATTATTCTGTCACGTTTGCCCGACCTTTCGTTCAATGGCGGAGAACGAAGACGTGAGGGAAGAACGAAATTCCCAAACGAGCGAAGAAACTGACGAAAATCTTGGGACTTTATGCCGGAACATCGATGCACAAGGTTCGAATTAAAAAATCCGTAAATTACTTTTACGGCACGATATGCGTGTAATTTGTATCGAGATTCGAAAGATACCAAGCTAGATCTTCCTTTTTTTCGCTTTCGCGAATGTTAGTCTCGGATTTGATTCGTCAGCCTTGCGAGCGTTGTCGTGATGAATATTAATGGTGAGGCGCTCTAACTCGACTTTATTGGTTTTCGCAACTATGTGGATAGTGTCGATGTTTTTTTTTCGCACACGCTTTAATTTTATAATCCTCTTCGTCCTGCAAAATGATCGGAACTTCTCAACGATACACTTTATCTCGTGGGGCCATCGCGACATGGAAAATCGCCACCGACGAATTGTCCAGGTGCACACTGTTCAAAATGTTTATTTGATTTAATTAGGATCTATTTGTTTCAAATATAGTTTTTTTGAAATTTGTTTAAAATATTCTTTGATGTGGACCATTCAATAAATACGCGCTTGATCAACATTTATTGATATTTCGAACGATTAAAAATTATATTTGAATTACTAGTATTTTGATTTGCAACCAGAAAATTTACTATACTTTCTCATATACAATACATATTCGTCCGCGCTGTTAACGATCCTCAATGGTAACAAAAATTATGAAAAATATTTTGTTATTACGACGATTTCGGTATACATAAGAAGATGTTTCTATTGCGTAGGTGTCACGAGATCTGTAGTTCTCACATCTTTCGGAATACACTTGGCTGACTTCGAGCGACAATGCGCAAAATTCGTAGTGCGAAGGTACGTTTCGCACACTCGGTTTTACGCTGGCTTGGAGTACAAGAGGCTTACGCGAGAAGCCTCGAGCCGTGCGCCACACTGCGGTCACGGAGTGTACTTCTGCGTCTATGAATTTGCTAGTTAATTCGAATGAAAAATTGAAATAGAGCCGTTTAGTCTATACCAGTGACCTGGCCAGAGTTCCTGACCTCTTTGTGATCCGGGACGAATTTTGATATTTTTCTTCATAGCAAGACCACAAAGTTCAAGAATAATATTCTATGTTAATCTCGAAATAAACTTTTTTTAAAACTTTCAACATATTCTTTAAACATAATAGTGATATAGAGAGTGGGCAATATTTTAATATGATAAAAACATAATGATTAGAAAATTACGTATCGCTTTCATCAATGTGACTTTTGAGCTTGCATCTCCTTCACAAGTTCCGATGCAGAGCTTTCTTAGGGATATTTAAGTTCCGATTAGATCCCGATTGCGGTATGATACGGATTCCCTAGAACACGGAGGAGACGTGGTGGCAAGAATTTGAAATACGTATTAAGTAAATTTTTCTTAGAAAATTAAATACATATTTTTTTAGTTCGAACGATCTCCATTTAACATCTCGATCTCCATTTCAGTTCGAACGATAACATTTCAACACTATTTTTAAAAAATTTCATCCAAAAATTTGGGAAATTCAGCCAATGGGACCTGGTTTCCGGAGACCCCTAAAAAAAAGTGTCCTCGTGGTGGTCAGGATAACTCATGATAGCTTTATCTGAAATTTAAAAAAAAACCAATTTTTTTTCTGTTGGTAGATAAGTATAGCTTGTGATTGAACGAAGGATTTTAAAAAAATTGAAATTGGATTTTTTGGCAGAGTTGTATGCAAAGTAGTTCAATTTTTGGTACAATTTACACTACGTATAGCCTTGTAAAATTAGTTGTAATCGAAAAAAAACCTTCGTTCAATCACTAGTCAATGCTATTTTGAAGAAGTGTGCAAAATTTCAATAAGATCGGTGCATTAGTTTTTGAGAAATCGTGTCCACCGACTTCAAAAATAGTGTTTTGCGAAAAATGCGTATAACTGCGTCGCTCCCAGCCGGTCTTTCCCAACGGGGGGAATTCTCAAAGGCTCTCTTTGCTAGACTTTTACTTCGATTGACTTAAAACTTTGGGAGAATATTATAGACATATTGTACTATTAGATAATAAAATAAATAAAAAATGGATTTTATGAAATTTTAAAACCCACGTAACCCCTTAATTCAAATTTAATTACTTAAAATAAATGACCTATATCACTTTTCTCCAGGAAATATAAGTCTTTCAAGGACTATATATTGTTTTTTCGAAAATTTTTATTAAATGTAAAGAATATTGTTTGAAATTCTGTTATTAAAATATATAAGTTTTAACAGTTATACTGTAGCACCAATTTTTACCTCATCTTTTTCAGATCCTTGAATAAATTATTTCAACAAATGTCCAGCGTCTCCAGCTGATACGGATCGGTATCTCCTGGTGATTTTCACATTCATCCTTGGGATCCGATTCGATATCGAACTAGAATGCCGAACTTCTAGAACAAAGTTCGGCATTCTAGCCTGCATCCTATGTAAAGTTTTTATTTAAATTTTGACTAGAGTCCTTAATAGTTCCGGATTAGGATCCTGGCTGCAATCCGATTTGCTGGCGTTACATTTGGCTCCCGGATCCGAACCGATGTCCGACTGAATCCCGATTGAGAAACCAAGTTCCTAGTCCAAATCGGACTGTATCCATGACAATATTTCTGCATGGGTTGTGTATTCCTAGGGGTAATATTATTGCTCAAAGCTACAAGGACATCATTTACTTTCTTTCATCACTTATTTTGAATCGATTCCGGAACTTGCTTTTAATTGCAAGCAAAGCAGAAAATCCTTGTCCGCATAAATAAGTTGTGGAGAAAAGCATAAGATAGCACAAGTCGATTCTCGAATTTTAGTATATGAAATCGCCTTTTTACACCTAAACTCCTTAAGGAAAACAGATTCAAACGCATCTTTGCATTTTCTATCATTTTGCAATTAAATGAACTCTTCTTGGACTTCTTCTGCAATCTATCAAAAAATATTAACATTTACGCCGTAGATGTTAAAAAAAAATTATACTTTTGAATTAAAGGTTTCGCAGACCATATTTTAGCTCTCGCGGACCACCGGTTACTAATGATCTATACGATTAAATATTTTTTTGAGCAAGAAATACCAAATACGAAAATTATTAGAAGCATATATAGCATAAATACACTTGTAATCAATCTCTGAAAAAGTAGAATCAAATTTAAAAAAAATTGTTTTTATGAAAATGTTTGTTAATTCAAATAAAATTAAAAACCATCAAATAAACGCAATCAATTGATTCCAGTAAAACTTTTTTTATCAGTGGCAGCATCGGTGATCGCGCGATCTCGGAAAAGCGCAGCAATTTAAGAATGGCACGCAGCGCGCGGAAAAAATGAAAAGGCTTAAGAGTCCTGTTATATTCCTTACGATCAGGATAACATATATCTATATAAATATATATATGCAGGTGGAAGAAGGTTCGAAGTACAATATATCTAGGCGATGCAACCGCAACGCAACGCGCTACAAAATGACCGGCGTCCGCGAGTTCTCCGACGATCGCGACGCCGTGGAAAAGAAAACAGACAACGCTAAAAAAAAGGATATAAAAATAGGAAAAAAAAAGGTACCGGTAAAAATAAAGCGAGGAGAAGGCCAAGAGCGAGATAAAATAGTGGCGCGGTGTATTGCGGGTATAAAGAGGAAAGGAGAGAAAGAGAGAGAGAGAGAGAGAGAGAGAGAGAGAGAGAGAGAGAGAGAGAGAGAGAGCACGTCCTGCAAACCGACGCATTTCACGGTCGAACAAATTGCATCAGGTATATACACACTACGGGATGCTACTAGGTGCTCCTCGACGGCTATGTACATGCCTGCCAGATACAGGTGCGAGAACAATGCGCGATCCTTTTCTTATTGCGATTGTAAAAGCCGAGAATATTTTTCTCAAAACGTATTCAGAATTTTATTTCGACGATTTCTTTTTTTATTCTCCTATCCAGATGGATTATTTTTTTTCTCATTGGGTGGCTACTTCTCAAAAGAATTTTTTACTCAAAGTAGCTGGGAACGAGTTGCAAGGTAAAGGTGCTCGTAGTTCTCGAGCATTTGATCCTCCCGAGGTAGGCGGACAAATTTCGCGACCTGGTCTGCTTCGTCCTTCAAGTTTGAGGCTCGATCAAGCACGTTCCAAATGACAAGGGATATTATCGGGAGCGATTACCAGAAAAACCTAAACAAGCCCAAACAAATTCGCGTCCTTCTCATGATCTTCGAGTTCCAAGCTCGATCAATCACGTTCCCAATGACTAGAGACTATCATAAGGAGCGATTACCAAATAAACCCAAACAAATTCGCGTCCCCTTCACATCCTTCTAGGTCCAGGCTCCATCAAAGCTCGTTCCAGACGGCAAGCGACTATCATCACTAGCGATTACCAGAAAAACCCAAACAAACCCAAACAAATTCGGGACCATTTCTCGACCTTCCAGTTCCAGGCTCGATCAAGCTCGTTTCAGATGAAAATGGAACATAAGTGACTATCATCAGGAACAATAAATAGAAAAAACCCAAACAAGTTAGCGTCCTTTTTCAACCTTCCACTCCGAGGCTCAGACACGCTTGTTCCAAATGGCAAGGGACTATCATCAGGAGCGATTATGAGAAAAACCCAAAGAAATCCGCGTCCTTTTCTTGTTCTTTTAGTTCCAGGCTCAATCAAGCTCGTTCCAGACGACGAGGGACTATCATCACTCGCGATTACCAGAAAAACCTAAACAAACCCAAACAAAATCGTGTCCTTTTCTTGTCCTTCCAGTTCCAGGCTCAATCAAGCTCGTTTCAGATAACGAGCGACTACTCGTGCAGAAATTTCTTAAGGCCTTAGGCCACTCTAGGATTTTCCAAAAATCGATTATTTTTTTGTTAAAAATATACCTTAGTACCTATAAAATTATATTCCAAAACATTATGGGTGTGAAAAATCTCTAAGTACTCGATTTTCGAATTCTAGCGCAACCCTTCTTGATTCATGTCGTGATTTTCTACTAACTTTAAACGTGCTTATCTCAAAACTACATTTTTCAAGTCGGCCGGACTCATAACACAAACAAATTTCAACCGATTCACTTGAAATTTGAACTGTATATTTAGAATTGAATTTTCTGAGGCACTACGTAGGATTTTTTTATTATATTGCATAGTTCCTTTTTTATAAACAATTTTCTGACGATTTTCTCATGGCATTTTATACTTTTTATTTTAGAAATGTGCCATTTTGACAAAAAACAATATATCAAAAAATCCTACGTACTTCTATAGCTATTCTTATATATAATCGAAAAATGTTTAGTGTCTTACCATAACTCAAAAGTTATAGGAGCTGTTGGTCCGGCCGTTGACCTTCCAGAAATAAAGGGGTCAACGGAAAAATGCTGCACAGTCGCCATTTTGACATGTATCGCTGTGAAAAAATAATTTTGTATAGTCAATTACGTGTATAATAAAACCTCTATTTTGTAATTCCGATTTATTTTATGGTTTCGCTGAAAAAAATCACAAAATATGCCCTTTTTTGCCTCTAGAGTGGCCTATGGCCTTAAGGATACCTAAGTTCCGATCGGATCCCGATCGGGATATGATACGCCTCACGGATATGATACGGCGCTCACTACGTAGCACAAGGCAGGGACATGGTGGCAAGAATTTGAAATACGTATTAAATACATTTTTCTTAGCAAATAAAATACATGCTTTCTTAGTTCGAACGATCTCCATTTAATTTAAATATAATTACGTGGAATAAATAACCTATATCACTTTTCTCCAGGAAATATAAGTCTTTCAAGGACTATATATTGTTGTTTTCGAATTTTTTATTAAATGTAAAGCATTTTTTTTCGAAATTCTGTTATTAAAATATATGCGTTTTGACAGTTATACTGTAGCACCAATTTTTACCTAATCTTTTTCAGATCCTTGAATAAATGATTTCAGAAAACGTCCAACGTCTCCAACTGATACGGATCGGTATCGCCTGGTGATTTTTACATTCATCTCTGGGATCCGATTCGATATCGAACTAGATCTTGTTCTAGAAGTTCGGGATTCTAGGCTGGACCCTATGCAAAGTTTCTATTTAGATTCGGACTAGAGTCCTTAATAGTGCCGGATTAAAATTCTGGCTGGAATCCGATTTGCAAGCGTTACATTTAGCTCCCGGATTCGATCCGAAATCCGTCTGGATTCCGATTGAGAAACCAGGATCCTAGTCCGAATCGGACTGTATCCATGACAATATTGCTCCAAGGGTATCATCAGAAGCAATTACCAGAGAAACCTAAACAAACCCAAACAAATTCTCGTCTTTCGAGTTCTACACTCGATCAAGCTCGTTCCAGATGGCAAAGTTCATCACAAACGATTAACAAAAAATAAAACCCAAACAAAATCGTTTTCTCGTCCTTCCTCAGGAGCCCATCAAGAGCGATTACGAGAAAAACCCAAACAAACTCAAACTAAATCTTCTTCTCTTCCCGCCAGTCCGACTTCCGATTAAACACTTTCGCAATGGCAGGAAAACACCACGATAAATGATCAGAATTCCAAATAAACCCAGCCGTGTCGTTGATCGCGGGAAAGGAAAATAGAGGCGCAAGTATACCGTGTGTATGCGCCGATAAAAGCTGTGAAATGAAGTAATCATAATGAAGAATGATCCTGAAACTGCGATAGGTGAACATAAGATCCCCTTTCCTCCCCCGCCCGCCCCCTCTCTCTCTCTCTCTCTCTCTCTCTCATCTCGGGTGTACGGACGAGCAGGCGAATCGCGGACAACTCGTAAAATGCTCAAAGGCTTTTTAATGTGTTCTCGGGCGCACACGCGGCACAAATGTACCGCGAAGTTTCTAGCGCACGCAGAGGTGTATGTAAGTGCTGCAAACAGCCCGAAGCTCATCACCTTCGTCGAGAGGGTTGAGAATGAGAAAGTGGAGGATATTCGGGTCAGCGACCCGACGCGATTAATAACGATTCTTTTTTTTTATTTCACCTTCTTCCTCATCTTATTCGAAGCTATTCCACGCGTCCAATGCATCGCGAGTTCTACGCCTATTTTTCACACCCTCCCCCCTACCCGCCCCCCGCCGCGCCCCATCGCCTTTCGACGATTCCTTTTAATATCTTTTTACATTCGCACACCCCGTTATCCCTTCGTACCTGTGCCTACCGACAGAGGTTGCGGCTTCATCCCTTCCGGGAAAGAATCGCGCGGAACGGAAGTTGCTCGAAGATGGAACGCGGCACACCTTTGGTGCTATGTACAGATATACGTATATATGTATATGTATCAGTATATACGAGGCACTAAAAAGCATCTACCGTATTTACGAACGTTCGGAAAGCTTTTCATTTTCAACCCCTCCGCGTCACACACGAAGTATTAAAATTAATGGCTGTATACGAAGCTCAACGACACGAAGATCGATATGTGTACAGGGTGCTTCATAATTATTGGGATTTGTCAAATAGAGATATGACGTCTGGTGGCGGAAAAACAAACTATAATTAGGGCAATGCCTTTGAATAGAAATTACACGTAGCCATACGATTAAGGGGTTACGTGGGTTTCGAAGCCAAAAAAAAACATATTTTCTCTATTTTTTTAAGTATAATATATAAATTATTTTATTCGAAATGTTAAGCACATAAAAGAGCAACATTTGAACATTATTTTTAAAAATTTTCATCCAAAGATTTGGGAAATTCAGCCGGTCGGACCTAGTTTCCGGAGACCCCTCAAAAAAAAGTGTCCTCGTGGCTGACCACCATGATATCCTTTTTAAGTTTACTATGGAAAAAACCAAGAAATTTTTTTCCTCAAACTTTGCAGTTCATTTTCGACAGCCAAAAAATAGCCGGAAAATGGCCACGTTCAAAAGTGCGCACCGGAGCGAAGAAAAATCGTAGAGAATTTTCTAAAAAAGCAAAATAAAGGTAAACTTGTCCTCTTTAAAAAGCCACTTGGGAAATTCAATTACCTTTATTTTTGAATCCGCTATGTCAATTTTAGTGCGGTAAGAAATTTCGACTAGTGCCTACTTTTTTTTGTCCAGTACTGTATATCCATAAAGACACGAAAATATATACAAGAATTTTCGGGAAAGGTGATAGATGATTGACGCAAAATGGCGATATTATCGTGACTAGATTCTCGGTCATCACTCGCCAAGCGTATTGTAATGCCTGATCGATATCGTGTGCGCACGGTGACTCGCTGACGTGCACTCTGATCGACCATACACACACACACACACACACACGTGTGGCAATCGTATATGCGCTTGGAATTATTTTCGGAAACGAGATGATGTACGGGGGCACACGAATAAGGGCGGAAAGTCAATAAATTGAAATTAATTGCATCTCCGGCCATCACTGCGATTCCACTCGATTTAGCACTCCCTCGTCCTCGATTCTTCGATATATGTAGACTGTAAGTACGTAAGCGTCGCCTCGGCGGAAGAAATCTTTCGTCGACTATTCTCAGCGTTATATATCTAACCTAAAATCACATTTATAGCTCTGATTCATTTCGCATCAACGGAAATATTATAGTCCAGACGCGACGAGAGAGATTTCCGATCGGCGCGCGGATAAAGACGAACATTTCTTATCCGCTCGACCACCAGAATTAAAGTGATGTTAATTATTTGAAGGATCACCCGACGGCGGTTTATTTTCTCTTCGCGGTATAATTCGAAGCGCGAAAATCTACGAATAGACTTAATTCGTGAAATATAGAGCGACTTGAATGCCGAACAATTCTATCAAGAGTCACTAATGCATCAAAATTGCACCAATTTTTCGGTCGACTTTGTATACCTCTGCTGAATTAAAAAATACGAAATATACATTGCATCGCCATCGTGATATTATTCTCTATTATTGACGTTCTTCAAAATTGCATACTTTTTTTTCTGCTATTGTAGTCGACGTCGAGTCGTTATCGAGCATGGCTTGGATTCGGTTAAGCCGTCTAGATGTCGGCTACAATATGCAAGAGAAAAAAACGTTTGGTAAAGAAAAAAAAAGGAAAATGCGGTTTCATTAAAGAAGAAAAAGATTCTGAAATTACCGAAAAAAATTACTTCGAATAAAATGACATTGGAGCACTGTGCATCCTTCGCGAAGATTTACATTCTGATGTATCGATATTTTGGAACTTGACATCTAGCAGAAATATTCACGTGAACAGCTTTTCGTACTATGTATATACAGTGGGTAAAAAAAGTATTTGCACACCACGTTTTTTTCAAATTATCCTTCGAAAAAAAAATAAGAGGCTTCAGCTAATTTTTGTATTCGATAGCTTATCGTAAATATACATGATATTTGTTTGCAAAAAACTTGGGAAAACATGAACAAAAAAATTAAGCCAATTATCAAAAATTTCGTAGTCAAATAAGTATCTGCACATCAACGCTTCGGTGGACATTTCCGACATTATTTCATGAATGTCTACAAAAAAAAAGAATGAATATTTCGTGTGCATTCCATTGGCATCGATGATTGTTTGCAATCTTCTTGGCATCGATTCCACCAATTTGCTTGTTAATTCTGTAAGGATTTGATGCCATTTTTTCTAACATGGCACGCTTCGAATCATTTTTATTAGAAATCTTCATTTTCCGCACTTCTAAATCGAGCAGATGCCATAAAGATGCCATCGAGCAGACGCTTATCTATGGTACTGAGCTTCTTCGGGCGACCTGATCGTTGCTTATTTTCAGTACTACCAGTTTCTTCTTGCTTTTTTTATTACGCATCGTACTGTTGAGAAATTCAGTTTTAAATTTTAGGTCGTTGGATTCGTCTGAAGATCAGCTACAACGTCTTAATAAAAAAAAACATGTTCCCATTTGGAAAACCATTGATGACCTTGAGAACGCAAAAACGATGACCTTGACAAAAATGAATTTTTCACCACTGTATCAGCCCTTTGAAATCAATCAAATTACCTCCTGATACTTTTTTCGTCACTCCAAAGGCAACAGAGATATTTGGGGTGGTCACGTTAAATGGTCCACCCTGTATATTTATATATATATATATATATATATATATATATATATATATATAGAGTACGAAAAGCTGTTCATTTTAACGTTATAAATGAAAGATATATATATTATAGTCATTAAATTGAATATATATATATAATTCTTTTATAGGGTTAAAATTTATAGAAATATATTGATAATTTTATATGATAAGTAAGTACAAAAGATATAATAAAATGTTGTATAATAATAGATAACATTTATATATTTATACATATTAATGTTATTTATTGTTATATATAATTTTTTTATATCTATTATTTATTATATAAAATCATCAATTTATTTCTATATAAATAAATGCGTATGAAAGTATAAAAAGGATTTCTCTCGCCGGGAATTCCGAGATTTACTTCCTCGTGTGCCGTGAAAATAGCGGAGCAACTTTGCCGCATGGCACTTTGGCAGAATAAATATATAACGTGGAGGCGCAAACGCGATGCAACGAGGCTCGAAAAACTGGGAAACTCCTGGATCCCTCTTTCCCTCACTCTCTCCCTCTTTTTATCTCTATCTCTGCCTCACTCCTACACCAGTCGGCTTATAATTATGAACGCTCCAAGTCACGGGTTATTGCGAAGTGAAAATCTGTGGAAAACTTTTGATTGTGTTACCCCCCCCCCGTCCAACCCCACCCTATTTGCGCGTCGTGCGTATGTATAAAATAAATAAAGAAAAGAGATTGACAACTGCTAAAACTCCCCAGAGCCCGTTTTTTTCTTTTGCTGTTATCAAAATACATTTTTTTTCAATAAACAATCTCGCGTACGAGTCGAAGATTCGCTATTTAACTATCTTTTTGTATTTTTGTGTTGCAGGTACGTATATGTGAGAGGTGAAACGGACGAAAGTAACGTTTGAGAGGAGCGACGTAGAAAGGACGGTGAAGACTGGTCAAATGTGCATCGTGGATTGTGAGGTCAATTTTTTAAAACGTCCAATTGTCGACGATAGAGACATACCGATATTCTTATTATTAGTATGTAAATGACGTGAATGAAAATTTTGTCGTTCAAATCGAGCCCTCCGGCTTCATCCCCGCCCTGGCCCTTTTCGACCACGTTCCTCCCGACCAGCTCAGTTGGACCGTCTATTAAGCGGGAGCACCGAGAGAGAGAGAGAGAGAGAGAGAGAGAGAGAGAGAGAGATGCGGCGAGAAGCACTTTATGCGTTTCTTTCGGCTCGCCGTTTCGTTTGCAATAATTTATGCGGGAAGACAGCTTGAGAAATGACCGTTGGCTCCTTGTGCAACCTTAATTTGCAACAGTTTACTTCAAGAACGGTTTGAGAAATGGTCGAGCGAAATATTCATATAAATATATGCGAAAGGGATAAGGGCTCTTCGGAAGAGAGAGCGAGAGAGGGAGAGAAATGCGATGAAAATTTATTTATGCTCTAGCACACTATGTGGACATTTTACAAAAAGTGGTGAAAAGACGACTTTCATTAATCTACATCATAAAAATAATAGAAAAATAAAAAAAAGAATAGGTAAAAATAAAAATAAAGTAACAGAGACGAGCCGAGTGCTAATATAAATCTTAAAACTTATTAACAATAAATGAAATAATTGCCATAGCAATGAAATGATAAGCAGTCGTAATAATAAAAAAAAATTTAATAAAAATATCAAAGAATAGTACGAACAATAATGAAACAATAATTTGAGAACAAAATGTTTAATGTAAAAAAAAATTAAAGTTTCATGATGAGACAGGAGTCTGTTATTCTACTCGAATTAGACAAGCCGAGAAAGCGAGAAAAATTAAATAAAAATTTATTTATGCTCTGGTACACTATCGGGCAATTCACAAAAAGTGGTGAAACGACGGCTTACATCAATTGACACAATAGAAGTGAGCTTAAATTTAAAAAATAGCAAAAATAAAAATTAAGTAACAGAGACGAGCCGGGAAATAATATAAATCTTAAAACGAATTAATAATTATTAAAATAATAGCACAGTAATGAAATAATAAGGAGTAGTAATAATAAGAATTTAAAGATATTCATATATAAATATAAAAAACATATTTATATAAACTTATTTATATTTAAATATAAAAGAAAATTAATAGAAATCATTTTTTAAAAATTGAATATAAAAAAAATTGTCGTATTATGCTGAGATAGAACCAAGTTATCCTGCTGCAATTAGACAAGAGAAAAGGAGAGAGAGGGAAATGAAATCAACATTTATTTATGCCCCAGCACACTATGGGGCAATTTTACAAAAAGTGGTGAGATGATGGCTTACATTAATTTACGTAATAAATTTTTTTTAAAGAATTAACTAAAATAAAAATTAACAGAAACAAGCCAAAAGATAATATAAATCTTAAAAGTAATTAGTAATGAATAAAATAATAGCACATTGATGAGATGATAAGCAGTGGTAATAAAAATAATTAAAAAATTGAAAAATAGAAGAAAAATGGTCACAATAATAAAACAATAATAAGACTAAATATTTAATTTAAAAAAAATCGTATTACGTTAAGACAGAACCAACTTATCCTGCTCCAGTCAATCAAATCGAAAAAAGAGAGAGAGAGAGAGAGAGAGAGAGAGAGGGAGAAAGCCGAAGGGCAAGCATGCGAGGAGAGTCTCGTTTCTGCCTATCCCTCCCCCTCCCACTCCCTCGCCCTCTCTCACACCCGCGTTACGTTCGTCCCTTATTTAGTCCCTAGTCCGAAAGGCTCTCAAGTTCGCGAAAGAAACACGGTGCGCTATCGATTTCCTCAGGTATTAATCGTGAAATTTCCCCTCCCCAATCTGCCCCTCTGTCATGCAAAGGGGCAGGAGCCTCCTCCCCCTTCCGTTGCTCGGGAAGCCCCTCCCTACGCTCTCGGCACAGAAAACACAAGAATTGCAATAAATTGCGCAAATTTGTACTCCTCTACCGGAAACTTCCGCAATAAAGAGGAGACGACGAATAAACGACACGCACCGATGTGAGATTCTTCCGTGCGCATTCGCAGGATCAGCCCAAGCCGTTGCAACGCGGCTGCAAAGACCTCGTAAAAACAACGATCACCCGCGCGCAATTGACATCGCGCATGTACTTTATTGCTCATAACGAATACTCTCGGCTATAACTATTATAGCAGCAATTCACTTAATGTACCCCCCAGACCCATGACTTACGGAGGTATATATATATATATATACAATATACAATGAGTAGATATTATACTCCATACACGGCAACGGGGCTGCGGCAAACGAATCGTAGAAATGCAGCGGCTCCGGAGTTAAGAACAAAACGATGGACACCCATGGACACTGTTCATCAGTATACGGATACATATAAATGTTTATATGTATTTATAAGAGGAGAAAATGTTTCAAGCCTGTCATATCGATGTAACGTTGGCTATCAGCCTTTCCAGCTATTTCGAGAACGCCCTAAAAATGTTCTTGCACGATCCATTAAGGAGGTGGCTCAGGTATCGCGTAGGATGGGGAGGGGCATGTTGAGCAGTCGGGTAAGTTAGGCAATCGAAATATCTGGAAAACTAAGCACCCCACGCGGGTGCATCAAATGACGGAAAGAGAGGTATGGGGGAGGGGAACACATCACTCCATCGCACGTTGCCATGCGGCGCACGAGACGGTAACACGGGACGTTTCATTATTTTTGCACGCAAAAGTAAAAAAAAAACGTAATCGAAAGATTTTCTTCTACCATTGTAAGAGAAAAAATATTTCAAAGTTCATTGCATTTAATGTTAATATTTCAAAACCTAACTAATTAACAAGCAACTGTTGATTTATTACTGCGTTGTACCAAATCATGTTGCATACGTCTGATTTTTTAATGCAATTCTTACTTTGCCCAACTTACCTCGTGCTCAACTTACCAGACTATCGGGGCAGGTTGAGCAAATATGGTCTTAGTCATTTGAGAGCGATTATCTGCGCAACAATGAGGATAACAGGAATTTCGTCTACAGACGTTTTTTTCCCCAGATAAATTTCCTATTGACCAAAGTTTTATTTTTATACGGCAGACTGTTAAGGAATCACAGGGCGATAATACCAAACTTGCTCAATATGTCCCTCCCTACCTTAATGTTAAGAATTTGCTGAAATTTATTGAAGATATTTGCGAACCGGTTTTACGACTCCGTGCAAAATTTCAAGTAGTTCGTCTTCATGATTGTTGAGTAATTAATTATTGAAGTTAGGTTCTCATACACGGGCGACATAGCAAAAACTGTTAAAACCCTTAATAATATTTCCCTTAAGACCATACTCTATAAAAGTATGCCCTTAAATCGGATTAAAAAAATGACAAGCTCATGGAGACCCGTTGTTCGCCGTTCGCGATGTAAAGACATACACACCTATATATGCATAGTACGAGTATCTCGGAGTCGAAAGTCTTCAAAATCACCTATTCCGCCAGATTTACGTGCGTTTGCGCTTATAGATGTATATAAAAGTTGGCTGGAACTTGGTAATCTTCGGGTATCCCGAGTATCTCTTTGCGCGCGGATACATGGTATATAACATTCCACGCCTTATAACCGATTCTACGATCCTGGGCTGCCGTGGCGTTGGGCTGCGCCGCGAATGAATCGTCCGCGGTGGGATCCATTATATACCTCTCGCCGGAGCGCACCGCGTTGCGCACCAAAAGATATATGCGCGTCTATACTTATATAAACATATAAACATAAACATATATATATATACAGGATGGTCCAAAAGTCGTGGATCAATCGAAGTGGTAAAGTAGCCAAGATCATTTCCAACCAAAAAGGTCATATACAGATTTGTCCGTTTCTCAACTATTCTAAAGTTATGATTTTTTCAATATTCTTGAACCTTTTTTAAGGTATCACTGGATTCACCGTTCGTCAAAAGTTAGTCCAAAATGGGCGAATTGTGGATTTACAATTCTAGATCTAGATGTTTAGCCTTACAAATAGCTAATTTAATAATAAATTAACGCTTAAAAATGTTAATTTTCCACTTTTGATAATAATTGAAGTCAATTTCGACGATATTGGCGTGTGCTTGACTGAGGTTTTGTCAGTGACTGTACATCTGTCTCAACTGTCCAACAAAAATTTTTCTCAATTTTTAAATTTGATTAATACGTTCAGATCATCTTATTATTATCAATAATTACCCAAAAAATCAATGTATATTGAGTTTTTCAATGATTGCTATTAATTCATCGTAAAAAAAGGCGATACTCATCATTACTTTGATTAATTTCTCGACAATTACTCAGTCGATTTATTTGAAACTTAGAATAATCAATCGTCCTAAATCTTGATGATATAATATTTTCAGAATTTACGGCGATTTAGTTTCATTCGTTTTGCAAATATTAACGTCTACAGAAGATGTTTTGCCATAAGCGAACGTGTTAAATTCATATGTTTATAGCTACTAAATTATTTAGTGAAAAATTCTAAAATCATTCATATATTATTATTCTATCAAGAACTATCATTCCTCAAATTATCAAGAATTTTGGCCTGATAATGTGACTTTTACATGAAAATGCAGTCTTCATAATTACCATCACGAGTTCCTAGAATAAAATTAATTTGTAATAATATTTTGGATTACAATTTTATTCCCAAAGTTTTTATCATTGCCTCGAAAAGAAAAATGTTCTACCTAAAGTGCTTCTGTAGTAAGAAAATTGGTCCACTATATGAGAATACTAAAATGGTCCAACTCATACCCCTGATCCTCGAAAGTTTTTTTACCATCGCTTTTTATTCACTGCAAAATGGTGCTTTGCTAGAAAATCGAATTTAGCATCAAACAAATTTTTTTGGTTAATTTAATTTACATTGGAAAGATATTATTTGAATGCAGAACACTTATGGCGATTACCATTCGGCATCATTTGATTTGAACATGACTTTTTTAGTTGAAAACTATCTTGACTACCTTGACTACTACCACTCCGTTTGATTCACGACTTTTGGACCACTCTGTATATGTATATATAGATATAAGACGAGATAGAGAACGAATGATCGAAAGACGTAGCCGATATCTTCCGTCTCTCTCTCTCGCAATATCCGCGTCTCTCCCTTTTTTTCGACCTTGCAATATAAGAAACGAAAGGTGCGGAGAGACGGGTCCACGCACGAGGAGCACGCACCGTGCGCGCGCGCGCGTCTTCATGCGAACGAGAAAGACAGATGGGTAAGCGAAAAGCGAGGGAGTACTTCAGGGATGAAGTCAATTACATTATGCATATGAACACAGACGTGCGCGCGAGCGCACACAGAGCTATACGTGCGGAGATACACAGAGGGAAAAGAAGAAGAAGAAACGCGGCATCGGGGCAATACAAGAAGCAATCGCCCAGCGAGTATATGCCTCGCGTGGATGCCACTGCTAAATTAACTACCTACCTAGTTGTGCGTAATGTAATAATGTACCGCGCGATTCCACCGCTCCGTACGCGGTAGGATCCTGCATTCCAATTCTACACGTATATATAGCTAACATTATAAAATTGTAGTGTCCGTGGGTTCGTTTTTTAAGGATAAAATTCAACCAGGAGAGTTGGAGAAAATACTGTGAGGAATATCATGATTTTTGGAAGTTTTCTCTTTGAGCGAAATTGACACGAGAACGGAAGAAGCTTTTTTCCCTGAATCTTTGGTATGTGATGAGAAACACTTTTAGAATTTTCTTACACTTCATCCGGAGCTTGAACTTTGGGGTCCAAGGTGCAGGTCAATTTTCAATATTTTTTTCTGATGAGAGTATTGGGATGATGGGGTCGGGAATTTATACACAATTGACACGTAGTCTTGACGAGTTTGAGCTTTTTTTAGGACAAAATATTTATAAACAATGAAATTATTACTATTTAAACAAAGCGCCGCCGTCGCTGTATGGCCATTCGCCGTAGGTGGAAAATAAAATGGAAAATAAAAAAATGTACTTTTAGTCTAACAATAAATGAAAGTTTCTTATGACTGGATACATTTTTGAAGTTTATAAAATTACACGAATGGCAAGCTAAGTAAAGTTCGATTTCTGGCCAAAAATACAACTTTAATCATTCGTTATTAACAATTGGATAAACAAGTCGAAAAATCATCAGGCCATTCGATATAAAATGTTTTAAACGATGCTCTGCCCGAATTTGAAGTGAATCGGACGAATAGATTTTAACGACGTACACATTTTCATACATCTTTTCGAGAAAAACGTAAAAAAAAGAGGCTTACCCTTCACAAAAATCATCACAGCTTGCTCAATTTTATGAATTTTAACAAAATTAATGCTTGATTTTATTAACAAAATTAAGGGGTTATACCACCCTGAGAGGCTAGAATAAGACTCGGTATTCATGAATATTTTGTAGCTAAACTAATGCATATTTTTATTTCTATCTTTGCACTCTTTTAGTACATGCTTTCATCTTCTTAAATGTATTTTTTTAATATAAAAATATTGATAATTGGCGGAGATACACGCCTCCGCGCGCGTCAAGTTTTTTTTCCACCTTCAATCTGCGGAAATTCTAATGCCCTCACGGTTCATCTGAAACTTCAAAGAATGGGAATATTTTGTCCAGTTAGGTTAAATACACAGCGCTACATAGGATTTTCTGGAAAAAAAAAGAAAATGGATTTTCGGTATCACGCAGAAATATATGTTTGTTTTTCACATAAAATTTCTACTTAAAAACATTGATTAAAGAAAAACGGTTAACATTAGAAAAAAAATCCAACGTACAGATCGAGATAATTATGTTACAAATTTGTCGTATAAATTTCAAATCAATCGGCATAGCTGTTGTTGAATTATCTTTCCCGCAAATTCGAAAAATGTCGTTTCGAGAAAAACGCGTTTAAAGTTTTGACGCGGCTTCAACTGTAAAAAACATTGCAAATTTGTGACATACCCTGTTGTATAGTTAATCGGTGATTCCTGCTCCATATTGGGGTCCTTCCTCAGCAAGTTCCTGGTCCCCGAGAGATAATCTTCACCTTCTCCGAGCTGTTCTAGCCTCTTTTGTAGTTGCTTGCGCGCATTTTTCCGCAAGCGATATACGGTGCTCGTCTTCGTCATTACACATGTCATAACAATTACTCCCGATGGTTATGTTCAATACGTGTAATATTAAAAAAATATTACTATAGCCATCATTATAAATACATTTTGCGATGTAAGTAGCTATTTCAAGCAATTTCATACCACTGAAACTTATTTTCGATGCGATTTTTCATTAGTTTATGCTTTCGTAACAGTTTTGATTATATCCTCCTAAACCCCCAATTGACAATGGAATCGGACCTTCCAAAAAGAAGTCTATGCTCCGATACTAGCTTCATAGAAGCGAAGGGTGAATCTATCTAAGGGAGCGCTGCACAGTGCGGTAGAAAAAAATTAATATCTTTGTTAATATTGTAGGTACAGACTTCGCATTCAGCTGAAAATTTTCTTTAAGGTTCAAATTATGAGAAAACAATTAAAGCAAAAAATCGATTTTTCGAAAATTTCGGGCTGGTGTAACCCTTTAACAAAATGGTTGATTCACTTAACAAAATTAACAAAATGGTTGATTCAATTACCAAAATTAATTAATGATTTTGTGATACGAGATGCACAGTTTCATAAAACGCCGTTTCGAGAAAATCGTAAAAAAAAGGCTGACCCTTCACAAAAATCATCACAACACAGTCCATTGTAGGAATTTTAACAATATTTTCGTTACAAATTAAAGTTAAGACCCTACGCTATAAAACTATTCTCGAAAAAAAAAAGTCAAAATTTTACCTCGTCCGACTCCTTAATCGTCGTCTAACTCAATGGTTGCATTTTTTTTTCTTTTTATTTTCTACAAATGGCGCGTTTCCCTTCACTGCAACTGCGTGCACTCACAAAAAAAAAAAAACCAGAGATAAAAAATTACCTGTTCGAATCTCAAATTAGATGTTTCTTCGCTGCATCTGCATTGCAATTACGTCGGAGGATGGGTACAGCGAGACGGTATTATCACTGTGCGTTGGACGGAAAACCAGCGCACGTGTGACAACGGAAACACGATATAGCAATCGAGAATTGCTCCGTCGCGTACGGTGAGGATCGCTCGGGCACTTTTCGCCTTGTACATCGTGCGCTCTCGCGAGAACAGCTCCTCGCGACGTGTCCTCGTCGCTGCCTCTCCCGGACCTTATTACGGATGGCTGACAGTGTTAAGTGTAGCATATTGCGGTATCACGTCCATATATATATATATATATATATATATATATATATATATATGTTGCACAAAACGTTCGTAATTCCCGAGCTGGAGCGACAGCCTCGAGAATTCCGTTGCCACGAAGACGCGCAGTTAAATTTTCAAATGCAGCGGAATGAAAGACGAGCCAACCCGTAGTCGTCAATATGGATACGGACAAAGGTATAACAGCGGAGAGAAAGCTTTCGGATTCGCAATATCACCGGCGGGCGAATACTTGATCCCAATATTATAAATACTATGAATATTATATTAATCTTTATTATATATATATATATATATATATATATATAGGCATTTTTATAAAATATATTTTATTATATAAATTATTTTAATCATTATATATTTTATGAATATTAGATACGTGTAATTTTCGTAAAAATAATAATAACGAGCTTTAGAAAAAAAAGGCAACCTGGCCTGCAACAGCCAGCTTTAAGAATCTTCAACCGAATTTCTGAAATGTTAATAAGCTGCTGAACTATTTAGGTTTGAACGTACGAGTAAGCAGCAAACTTTGCGTGTAAATTAAATGGGGGGTAAAAATTCCGGTGCTATCACGCCTTGTTACAGTAAAAAATGTCGAATTTATCCCTCATTGTTTTTTTTTAATTGTATTGTTTTGTATTGTTCGAAAGTGAAGGAAATGAAATTCTCTTTCTCGACAGACGTGACAAAAAAATGTATATATATATATATATATATATATATATATATATAAGTGCATCAGTAAAAAAGGTCATCTTACCCTTTCTGTATGTAAAAGGGAACGACGTAAAGGATGTAAAAAAAAATATATAAATTCGAGATCTCTAATCCAAGTCTAAGTGACAGCGCTGAAGATTTTTTTCCCTATTTGGTTTGCACGAAAAACTTGCTGCCGCCGTTCATTTTTTAATAATTTAGCAACTTATCAATACTTCAAGATTTGGTTGAAAGTGCTGAAGCTTTGGCCGTTGGAGGCTTACGAAGCGATTTTTTTTTAAAGCTCGGTGTTATCATTTTTTTTTTTAATTAGAGCTATTCGAAAATTGCCTTTTTTATTGTCGACACGAATATATGCATCTTATGTGTGCGTGTATATACAGGGTGAGGCACATAAAGTGTTACACAGCAATAGCACTCAAACTATTGATCATATCCAAAAATGTTTCAGACAAAAGTTTCAGTGTTCGAGAAGGCCGTCATACTGGATCACCCTATTTTTTTATCGGTGGAGGCGCTGAAGCTACGTCAAGGTCAACTCCACTTTTTTAAATGGAACCATGTATTTTTTTTTCGATGACATTATTACCGATTTTAAAACGAATTCAGCGACCTACAACACAAGGTCATTCTAGTCACGCAAAGTATGAAAATAGTCGAAAAATCGAAAAATATCGGAATAATCACTTTCAAAGAATCCACTAACCTTGGTTTGGGTTTACCTACAGAAGATGCTCGAAGAAAGAATACGCCGAGCATGTACCGAAATTACACCACAAATGTTGGCTGAAGTTAGACGGTCTTTTCATCAGCGAATTAACAAGTGCTTACAAGTCGAGGGTCATCACTTCGAGTAGTAGTTCAATAGTAGTTTAGAGTGTACCGAACCTCACCAGGCATCTTACGCTTATTGTTAGTGCAATTCGCATCATTTCCAAATCCCTAATTGGGGTTTTTGCCAACCATGATAAAAAAAAAAAATTCGAAAATTACAAAATACACTTTAGAAAAATCGGAGAATTTTTTTTTTTAATCTGGTACTATGCATACAAAATTTCGAGCAACAGTCTACAGTAAATTGACCTCTGCTTCTTATTTTTTTCATTTTCTTTGCTCAAAAAGCTAAAAAACGGGTTGAAGCAAAAGCCCAGATATTATGAATTTTACACCAACATTTTTTATATCTGACACTGTATTTTTGGGAATTTTTTCAGATTTTTCGATTACGGCCATCGAGGTGTTCAAAAAAAGAATTCAAAAATTCATGACGCGCTCAAATTTATTTTGAAAAATCTGAAAAAAATTGTAATTGCTTGATAGAGTCAGAGTAATGATAGGAAAAATCGGGAACCAGATTTGAGGGGTCGAGGGTCAGACCCAGGTCGAATTGGTATGGAATGCCCCATATAAACCGTGGGTAAAAAAAGTATTTGGACACATCGTGTTTTTCAACTTATCCTTCGAAAAAAAAATAAAATGTTTCAGCATTTGATTTTTTTTGAAAATTTTTATCGAACGTTTTATTTTTCTTTGAAAAAAAAAACATGCCAAAGTATTTTTTTTCGCAGGATAATTTGAAAAACACGAGGTGTGCAAATACTTCTTTCACTCACTGTATATATATATATCTATATATATATATATATATATAATACTAATAATAATAATAATAATAATAACAATGGATATATATATATAAACGTATATCCGAGTATGTCAGAAAAAAATGTAATTCGCGAGCCGCTACGAACGTACGCGTGAAATCGCGCTTATTTTACATTCACGATCTTATAAACGCTTTGCAACACATCTCGAAAATCGCGCCGCAGGAGTGTGTACAGCAGCGGAGCGTGAAAAACACGCATACGAATGTTTAACGGGGTTCGCAACTTTTCTCTCGTATTTCCCTGCGCGTACGACCTATATCCTGTATACAAAGCGCGCGCGGTCTTATATATATATATATATATTTACCACTGTGATACGAATCGTGCATAAAAGTAAGCGCGTCGTCTCCGTCCTCGAATCTAACGGGTCGCGATATATTGAGCGCAGGATCGCGCGAACTCGCAAGCGCGGGCGATTCGTTTTATCGAGCGCCGATTAATCGGCTGATAGAGCGACAGAGGAACAGAGTACGCGACGCGTCTTGAAACAGAGATCCCTCTCTTTCTCTCTCTCTCTCCCTCTCTCCCTCTCCCTCTCTCTCTCTCTCTCTCTCTCTCTCCCTTTATCGCACTCACTCGTTATCTATCTCTTTTCTCTCTATCGTCTTCTCGGCCTTTTTCTAATGAATTATTACGAGGTGACTTGCTCGGTTGGAGGAGCACCGGAACGGTATCTGTTACGAATGATATCGTGATAAAACGAAATTCACAGGGCTCAGAAATATACATATATATATATATATATGATAGATATATATGAGAAGGATCCACCCACATGCCCACTTGAGTTAGCAAAACTATCTGGGATTTACTCTAGAGGAATTCTTATCAACGCTGCGTTACGAATAAGACGTAATGAGAAATTGCATAAGAGATTTCCTATATTATATATAATTAAATATATATATATATAAAATACACACACACACATATATGCGTATATATATAAAGATTGCTCCAGTTTGTATGGTTTCCGGTTTGCGCACACATTATCCATAGATACCGAGAACCTACAAAGTCGAGCATTTACTCTCGTCCGACACCGACTAGCGTGATATCGGGGTGAGATGAATTCTCGCGGGAGCGTGTTATAGAAAAGCGCGAGAGCCCGTGCCTCTTTTTATCCGTCTTGAAATCACGAGCACAGCTACACGATATATATATATATATATATATATATATATATACATAGTCAGTTCGTTTTTGAGCGAAGAAGTTCTCGTGTAAGACACGAGGTGAACGCGGTTTATCAACGCGGGAGCTCATATACGCGTTCATTACGAATCAGCGTGTGAGACGATTTCGATTTCGAACCAGTTGCACTGCCGTTCTACCCGCACTCGCATAGTCATAGTACGTTCTTTATATATATATATATATATATATATATATATATATAGAATGCGTGTGTGTGTGTGTGTGTAAGAAAATAACGCTGGAGCAAATAGCAAACGCAACGATAGATCGACAACGAGAAAACCGGCTTCGACGTGGCGGTGATCCTGGTAGTGTTCTAGCTTATGCTCTCTCCCTCTCTCTCTCTCTCTCTCTTTCTTGCACGCACTACTCTTTGCCTTGGGATCGCAGTCCGGTTTCACAGCGCAGCCGATAAGAGTACGAAAAAGAGAACAGAAGAGGAGGGAAAAGAGAAGAAACGCGCCAGTTCTCATAGACAGAGGGGGTGTATAGCGTGTACGCAAGGCTGGAGGACTAACGGGATTGATGAGAACTCGCTCACGCGTCGAGACAAAATATTATTTAGATGAAAAAGCGCAAATCCCGCGTATCTTTTAGCCTTTTGCACCTTTACTTCTAGCTTTCTCCCTCTCTCTCTCTCTCTATCAAATCTAGTTACGACAAAATAAGTTTAACGGTAATTAGATGTCGTGTGAATGCGATGACCGTGAGAGTCAATGTATTCACTAATATTCTCGTCTATCCGGATATATTATGCAAGATGATTCTACTGATATGTACGTATATAGTGATTTTTTTTGTCCGTGTTTATAGATGCATAGGGGCGACGGGGGCAAGACGGGATTTTTAAGATTTGAAGCTCAATAAAACTAATGTTTTTAAAGTCACATAATCGTATCTATCTCCGAGTCAACCTACAATAATCAGTCTCGCAAGATTTGGTCAAATTAGGAACATTCGAGTGATAATTACAGGAAATAAAAATTATAAACAAAAAAGAGAGATCTCTCCATCTTGCTCCATACTGCGGGCAATATGGGGTACCCCCGGAGGCATGATGGGTACTACACTATTTCCCAATCACACTACACTCAAAGTAGTAGCTTTATTCGGGCTGGCAAAGCGCACAGACATAAATAGTGTTTTTTTTTTCTTTAATTCAGCTTTTTTTCTTTTTCATTTCTTGCTTCACGCATAGCTTCTTCGGACCATGTTCCCCTCTCCGTCTTGCGTTTATAATTCCGCACCATCCTAGAAGAAAAGGCAGCTATGTGTAGCACACAGTTTTATCAATAGAAGATTATTTAAATGTAATAATACACATGCTGTCTGAAAAATAACATAAAAATCACAAAAAAATTGAATAATTCTGTGTCCCATGTACTATGGGGCAAGATGGGGTGGTAGATCCCCATCTTGTCCCACCGTATATTTCGCCAATCAAATATTTATAATAAAATAACGACACGCAGCGCATCAAATAGCAAGTCCTCACCTGATTCTACATTAAATATAACACCTATAGCAACAGCACGTCACCATCCAGCGTTAATTGTCAGAGTACAGTCACATCCGAAACCAAATTTTAAAACGACGACAAGTATACGGAAAATCAGCTTTCTCTTCATCACTCATTACGCGTGCACTCTGGAGCGTCAACACGCGGACACCTGATGGATGTCATGGCAGCGCATCGTACAATGCCAGAACCAACGTGATTGATTCATTCGGATCGAGTATTTGCCCGAGTACCCCGTCTTGGCCGCAACCCCGTCTTGCCCCCCTCATCCCTATAGGTTGGCCCAAGAAGCGACGTTCAAAAGGAAAATCTAGATGCCTCGTATAAATACCTATCAGAATCATCCCCATCTACGTTCTACGATCTTTAACACTTTTCGAGAACAAAAGCATGTTTTTTTTATTTTTCTCTTTTGTATATGCACTTTCTTAGCGATTATTTTTACTTGTCTTACCGTTACGAAGGGCACTGTTGAGCAAGAAATAAATTATCAACTGAACACTAACCTTGATACGTCAGATTATGATCGAAAATTCGAAAGAATAAGTTTGAGAGGATTATAAAGTTTAGACGGTAGAAAACGTCAGTACTGATGTAATGAAAAAAAAATACATGGTTCGATTTTAAAAAGTGGAATTGACTTTGTCATAGCTTTGGCGCCTCCACCGAAAAAAAAACCTTAACGAGCAATACAACTTTCATCTGAAACTTTTTCGGATATCAACGGATATAGTTCGAATGTTATTACTCTGCAACACTTTAAATGCCCCACCCTGTACATGGAGGCAATCCCCTACGACGCATGCACAACCGCGGTGCTTTTTCTCTCTAGTTACGATAAAAGCTTAAGCCACAATTTGTCGAAATTCGACGGAAAAATGTAAAATTTCCTTGAAACGCCATTACCTCCGGGTCATTCTCAAGCCACATTTTTTTTTCCTTCTCGCCTTCTTGCCACAATATGGCCGACACGGTCGAACACTGATGCGGATGTATAGTGCGCGGGTTTATATTTTTTTTATTATCCCTAGGACGGCCATCTTTCAGCGATACGCGAACGCCCAAGTAAAAAGGAGGTGTCTCCTGGGCGCTATGGCACAGGTGTGTAACACGATCGAGGGTGTGCTCTATAGTGTGTGGGTGGGTGTGTGTGCGTGTTGGTGTGTGTTTGTGTGTTGAGAGATCAAAAACCCTGTATCGTGTTCCTACTCTTATATATTCACTATGTGTGTCGCGCAGTAGGGCGCGCTTCTCTCATCTCATTTCCCCGGCAACAGAAATGGCCGACCTGTGGGGTATTGGTTACAACCATGCGTATTTATATATATATATATATATAGGCAAACCCAAACATATACGCACACGAATATTTAGCGACCATCTTTGTGAGGCTTTGCGTGCTTCCTGCACTTTCCTCCTTGAGGGGCAGAGACCGAGGGGTGAAAGGAGAACAGTCAGGGGGTAAGTGTGAGAATATCACTACGTTTCGAACCAGAGGGAAGAGTGTCCAGCTCGATAAGGCTTTTCGCATGTTCCGGGTATATATATATACACATATAGGGTGACAATTATAACGTGGCAATATATTTTTAATATACACTAGTCGAAATTTCTTACCGCACTAAAAGTTCCACAGCGGACTCAAAAATGAAGATAATTGAATTTTCCAAGTGGCATTTTAAAGAGAACAAATTTACCTTTATTTTGCTTTTTTATAAAATTCTCTGCGATTTTTTTTCGTCCCGCTACGCAATTTTGAACGCGGCCATTTTTTGGCTATTTTTTGGCCGCCGAAAATTAACTGCAAAATTTGTGGAAAATTTTTTCCTCGGTATGTTCCATAGTAAACTTAAAAAGGATATAAAAACCTATGTTTTCATAGAAAGTCTCGTACGATTTTTTTTCGCCCCAATATTGCATTTTTAGCTAAAAAAAAGACATGTTTGAGAAAAAAAGGCGTCATCGAAGAACGAGGGTTCCAGAGGAAATATCACGAGGGTAAAAAGTTGCATGGGTTCACACTGGCGTGGCTAGAATTTTTTCAGAATTATTTTTAAAGATTTTTTTTTACCATTTTTGTTTGGAACTTTGCTGAGTGGAGAGGCTCCACTTGGGAATTATGGGGTCTAGGACAATATATTAAGAAAGGAAATTTGTTTACATTTTCATTTTCTGTTAACCACCATTTTTCTAGATGTTTTTTTTATTTTTGACAATTGAAATGAATTTTTTTAATTAAAAAAAAATTGTACTTAATTAAAAATAAAAATGTAAACAAATGTCCTTTCTCAATATATTGTCCTAGACCCCATAATTCCCAAGTGGAGTCTCTCCAGACATCAAAGTTCCAACTAAAAATGGTAAAAAAAAATCTTCAAAAATAATTCTGAAAAAACTCTAGCCACTCTAGTGTGAACCCATGCAACTTTTAACCCTCTTGACATTTCCTCTGAAACCCTATATTTCTTCGATGACGCCTTTTTTCTAAAACATGTTTTTTTTTTTCGCTAAAAATGGAATACAAACGATTTCCTATAGAGACGCGGATGAATCTTGAGACCCCTCACGAAAGTTGTCCACGGGCTAGCAAAAGAATAATATCTTTCGGGAGATCCAACAAATTTCGGATCCAACAAACTTGGTCTTTGAAGGAACAGTCGACATTTCAAACTCCCCCGATTATCCGCATTTTATTCACTATACTTGAATTTTTATTAACAACGGTTTTGAGATTTTATCTATGACAACGTCTCGGCTTTTTAATAGACACTTCAAGAAGTAACCGTGATTTTTTGTCAATTTTTTGAAAGCCTAGAAATAGCCATCGAATACACGTCGAAAGAAAATATACAGCATTCTTCTGATTAGCAGTATTTGTCCAAAAAATTGAGCATTCTGGAAAAAAATCAAAATTTCGTTTCGAGTTCAGCAGAATGAAGATAACTAAATTTCGAATACGAAACAACACTAAAAAAGGGCAGCGCATCTTTACCAGCTCGACCATGTGCATCGGGATTTCGTTTTTCCTCGCTCCCTTTACCCATACGTCCGTACAGCGCGCAGTCTAATTCTTCAACGTAAGCGGGAATTTAATTCGCTTCTGGGATTTTTTTGGATAAACTTCCCAGACTGTGCGAATTGTATACTTTTTCACCACGCGCAGGTACCACAAGAATGGAAGGTTTTCGAGATTAATGGCCTCGATGTATATATATATATATATATATATATATATATATATATATATGCAATGTAAATATATATCCAAAGTTTGAATACACGCACGAAGGAGCAGGAAAGCTTTTAATTCAAATTATTAAATATTACGAGTATCGAAGCATGCCTCAATAATTTTCGTGTTCGCTCCAACATGGCCGAGAGCTTGAGAGTTTTGTCTGTCTACGCAAAAAGTCTTGACTTTTTTTCCGTTACACGTCGTGTATATCCATATATATAAAAGAAAATGTACATATGTATACGTGTATCATTTGTAGCCAATATTATGCTCTTTTATTTACTGTTATATATTGTTTAATTATATAATAATTATATTATAGTAGACACGCAATATAAACCAATTATCATTATAATAACGAATTATTATATTTTATTTATATTATTATTATAGAGTATATTTTTATTATTATCCTAATTACTTTACAATAAAATACTATATTATTTTTATTTTTTATTTTCATTATTCTACCTGTACCCCTTCCATTTTTCGTCCCCACCTTGCTCCACTTTTATCCCCACTGAATTGCAAATTGTAATTTAATATTTCCTGAATTTAATATATTATATAGTATTTATGTGTATTCAATTCGGTACCAATTACATTCTATTATTTAATTGCGTTATAATTAGAGCGAAATTCAATACACATAAATTATATTACATTATGAAATTGTAGGGGGGATAAAAGTGAAGCAAATTGGAGACAAAAAATGGGAAATGACCCCGTACAGGTTGAATAGCCGAAATAAAAGATGAAAAAAATAGATAAAATAATATTTAATTATATAATAATTAGGTTACCAACGCTGGTAGATGTGCGGTCGAGATTCGGCTCCGGTGGCACTTCGAGTTAAGCAGCATTGTGTATGACTAACACTCGGAGCAGTGATCACTTAGCCGTGCACCAACTGACGCATCAATCAACCAATGCGTGGAAGACCGATGCTTTTGAAACCTTGGTGTAGATATTTGAGTAAAACGTCTGTGCAGCGAAAAATCAAAAAAATATGGGGCCGTTTATACCAGCACGGGTTTTCCATAGTTTCCCCGTACCCTCGGCAAATACGGTAAGTGTAGCTTCAAACGGCCGTGGACCAGAGATGCTCGATCTTGTGAAAAAAGTCGATTTCGTAATCGATTCTGAATCAGATGCCGGAGAATCGATTTTGCAAAAAATCAAAACGTAAAAGACCGATCTTGCCAGAATGGATTTTTTTAAATATCATATGGTATCACAAAAAAATTTCAACAAAAAAGCGCAAACGTACGTGGATGAACTAAACTGTATATTCTTTAAAGGGCAAAGTCTCTTTCTTTGCCAAAAAAAATTCATTCGCATCTCTTTCCTGGTGCTTTTGAGAAAGCGTATTACGACTTTCGATCCAATATGTTACCTCCAGACAAAGAATCGATTCTGATCTACAAAAATCGATTCTCAAAAAAATCGGACGCCAGAGAATCGATACAAAAAATCGATTTCTCTCATCGAGAAAATTGATACTCCGGAAGATCGATTCAGAATCGAACATCCCAATTATGGACGAAATAGAAATTAGTTGAGATTGGCGAAACTGCAAGGATAGACGTTGGAACATAGGCAAAAATGATATAATCTATAATATACCGACAGTGGTGGATGGGCGGTCAGGGTTCGGCTCTGGCGAACCCTGTTCGACAGAGCCGGTCACCTCTCCAATACTCGGAGCGGTGACCGCTTAGACGTGCACCGGCTAGCGAATCAACCAGTGAGCGGAAGGCCAATACCTCTGATACCTTGGTGTAGATACTTGAGTAAAAGTATGTGCACCAGAGTATCAGAAGGATATAGGCCGTCTATACCGGTACGGATTTTCCACAGTTTCCCCATACCCTCGGCAAATGCGGTATAGTGTAGCTTAAAACGGCTTTGGAAGTAACGGAAATTAGGTTCGATTAGCGAAGTGCGGGTAGGGAGTGATAGGAAAGGATTCAATTGGAAAGGTTTATGCGTAAAAACCCGCAAGGGTATAAGCTGGGAACTCAGGAAATAATTCAGACCTCAATAATAATTTAAAAAAAAATTATAATATAATCTATAATATTGGGTGAAGTAAAAAGTTCTGAGCGTTTCCCGCTAGATGTATTTAGTGAGCCATATCTCACGATGTATAGATCGCATCGGGTCATACTAAACGGCGATTTAAAGGTGACATTACGCTTCAAAAAAAGTTCTTTGACAGTTTTGTGTTTGGCGAAGCCAGTTGTGTGTTACAGCGTTCCAAAATGGAGGGAAAAAAAGAGAAAATTCGATACATTCTTCAGTACCACTACGACCAAGCTGAAAAGGCGGAGTAAGCGGCCAAAAAAAACTTGTGCTGTTTATGGGCCCACTATAGTATGGAATGCAACAGCAAAGCGGTGTTTCCAACGATTCCCTTCTGGTAATATGGACGTCGAAGATGAGGCACGCTCTGGTAGGCCAATCGTCGAAAATGTCGATAAAATCATGGAAATCGTCGAGTCGGACCGGCAAGTGAGCACTTATTCCATTGCCCAGGAACTGAAGATTAGCCAGAAAACCGTTTGGAACCATTTGTATAAGGCTGGTCTCAAGAAGAAGCTCGATGTATGGGTGTCACACGAATTGACGCAAAAGAACCTTTTGGACCGACCTGCTGCCTGCGATTCTTTGCTGAAACGTAACGAAATCGACCTATTTTTAAAGCGGATGGTAACTGGCGATGAAAAATGGGTCGCATACGAGAACAACAGCCGAAATAGATCGTGGTCCAATCGCGGTGAGCCGGCCCAAACGATCGCCAAGTCCGGATTAACGGCCAAGAAGGTTTTGCTGTGTGTTTGGTGGGATTGGAAGGGAATCATCCACTATGAGCTGCTCCCATCGGGCCAAACACTCAATTCGGACCTACACTGTCAACAACTGACCAGATTGAAGCAGGCGATCGACCAGAAGCGGCCAGAATTGGCCAATAGGAAGGGTGTTGTGTTCCATCAAGACAACGCCAGGCCGCACACATCTTTAACGACGCGCCAGAAGCTCCGAGAACTTGGATGGGAGGTTCTATTGCACCCGCCGTATAGTCCAGACCTGGCACCAAGCGACTATCACCTTTTCAAGCATTTGCAAAATTTTCTTGATGGTGCAAAACTGGCCTCAAGAGAGGCTTGTGAAAATCAGCTGGTCAAGTTTTTTACCAATAGGGACGAGGACTTCTTCAATCGCGGAATTATGAAATTGCCTTCAAAATGGACAAAAGTTATCGAACAAAACGGCGTATATTTGATCTAAATCGCATAATCCTAACTATTTTAATTTCATCGTCGAAATAAAGCGATAAAACTCTCAGAACTTTTTACTTCATCTAATATAATAATACAATTTATAATAATAATTATAAATATAATATTCGATGATATACAATAATATCTATATAGTATATCTACTATAATATAATTAGTATATAATTGAGCAGTATATATATATAACTATCACATATATCATATACATTTTTTTCTTACATATAAATATATAGGGCGAGGACGATCGAAAGACAAGCTCGGGGCAAAAAATGAGCAAGAAGGATCGTCGAATTCTCGATGGGCAAAATAAGCGTAGAGACCACTGCTCCGATATGATGTACGGCCATGGCGTGGCGAAGAAGACGCGCCTACGGTCGAAGTCTGGAGTGCGATTTTTTCAGGCCGCACATGCGAGAGATATGCCTGCCAGGTCGACGGCGACCTTCGTGCGCCCCGGGAATAGTCCCGCAGAGGATACACATACATATATTTAATGAGTGTGTATGTGTGCTTGCGTATGTACGTGTATGTATTTTTTTCGAACGTCCATAACTGACGATGCGTGCTTCTGGCGTGGCGCAAAATGTTGTACGATCCCGTCGAGACGACGCGCGTTGTGCCTCGAAAGAGAAACGCGCTCGGCTGCGCTAGAAGAATCGGAATGTATATATGTATTTTTTTTTATTTTCCTTTCGGAGGGCCTCGGAAATATCGACGAGCGTGGGACGTCCCGGGGCTTTAGTCGGGCATAGCCCGATGAGATTGCACATATATCCTAGAGCAGGGCGTTGCCGATGGAAAATTATTATTTTTCGGAATCCACAGTCTCTTAATATCACGCTTACACTGATAGAAAAGTTTGATTTGAGGGGTTTCAACACTAAAATCGAATGGCTTGTAGACGGTTGAAATTTATATCGTCGAGAGATTAATTGCAGTAACTGTCCAAAAATCAATCGGTTTCACGATAGAATTTCGAAGATTTTAAATTTAAAAACAACTGAGCAAAGCGTGATTATATCCGTGCAAAAATATTGTCATGGATACAGTCGGATTCGGACTAGGATTCTGGTTTCTCAATCGGGATCCAGTCGGATCCTGGATCCGAAAGCGAAATGCAACGCTCGCAAATCGGATTCCAGCCAGGATCCTAATACGGAACTATTAAGGATTCTCGTCAGAATCCAAATAGAAACTTTGCATAGGATCCAGACTAGAATGCCGAACTCCTAGAACAAGATCTAGTTCGATGTCGAATCGGATCCCAGGGATGAATGTACCAGGTATGTAAATATGAAACCGGAATTTTCGTACAGAAAATACACGTCTATTGTATGAAAATGATGAAAAATATTTTATTCAAAGTATTGTCCATTGCTAGCTATACATTTTTCCCACCTGTCTGGCAATTTGTGGATGCCACGCCAAAAAAACTGTTGCTCTTTTGAGGCAAACCAGTCATCGAGCCATTTTCGTACATTTGTGTAAGAAGTGAAGCGCTGCTCAGCAAGTGCATGTCCCATCGATGCAAATAAGTGGTAATCGGACGGAGCCAAGTCTGATGAGTAAGCCGCATATGAAAGTATTTTCCAACTAAACGCCTCAATCGTTTCCTTGACCATTTTTGCGGTGTGTGATGGTACATTATTATGAAGCAAAATCACTTTGTATTGCCTTTTTTGATATTCTGGTCGTTTTTCATGCAAAGCTTGATTCAAATCGATCATTTGTTGTCGGTTGTCAGGATTAACAGTTTCGCCAGGTTTTAGCATCCAAGAATGCTTGCAATTCGCTGTCTTCAAACTTTTTCGGAGGCCTCTCACGTTCTTTGTTTCTCAAGCCAAAATCGCCACTTTTGAATTTTTTTAAACCAATCAAAGCACTGTGATTTATCAAGAGCATGCTCACCGTAAGCTTCGACAAGCATTCGATGCGATTCTTTGTCTATACGATTAAATATTTTTTTCGAGCAAATAATACCAAGTACCAAAAATCCTAGAAGCGTAAAAAAATATTATTATTCAACGGTATTAAATAAATAAATGATTGACTAAGATAGATAAATTGATTCAAATATACTTGAAATAAATCGGCTCACCAATACCAAATTACCAAATCAAATAAATAACTTGATTCAAATGAATGAATATACCTGCAATAAAACTCTTAAACAGTAGGCTCGAATTAAAAAAAAACACATTTTGCCGAAATATTAGTTAATTTAAATAAAAAAAAGGATTAAACGTATCTAGTTGATTTCAATAAATCTTTTTTATTAGTATAAGTGAACGTGAATCCGTTCGTACCAGGGGGTTGGCACGGATTGTTATTTTTGCTATGCAAAATGACCGCTTTTTTTAATGTCCTACTCTGCCACTTGCAGCGCTAGTTGTACCCTTACAAAGCTAATGCGCGCGCAAGAGCTATGTATATATACACACGCACACATATAATCGAGCAATACCCATATAACGCCATCATATACATTGATGGTGTTATATGGTATAAATATATACACACACCATTTATTATGCTACCATTATTGTTTTATTAATTTATCTATTATTCATTAATTCTCGATTGACTATTAGTCTATTGACTAATGATCGTGACAACAAACAATTATGAAGATAAACATGATAACGAAACTATTTGGTACCGAATTATAAATTTCTCAAAAGGTCATTACTCAATTTAAAAATAGAGCTCCAGCTTTCATCATATGCTCATATAACGAGAACTGAAACACGTTTGAAAACTTATTCACTAGTAATATTTTCAAGAACCGATTATTTGGCGATAAATAATTATATTGTCCATACGTACCTCCATGGTTGTGTACTGACATACTTATGTTTGTATACTCGTCCAGCTTTCGCATTGTCATTATTTATAGCCTCTTTCCATAATCTTTGAATGCCAGTATCGGCTGGTACGTTGAAAAAATGCACCTTTTCAATATTTTGCGGGTACCCTGAGGTACAACCGGGCACAATACACGGCATTAATGCACGGTTACGAACAATTTCATCAATTCCATAACGCGGTTTAACCTCCAAAAGTCAAAATGGTGGTTTTGTACGTCGTGCGGGCCTCGCGCCCGCGCAATAGGAATATTGTAAGGTAGCGCCACAGGTGGAACTAAAATAAGCGGTCAAAAAGCATAGCATTTTTACACACAGTAAGAGATAGGCCGTGTCAGCCCCTCGTACAAATTCGAGCGCGCGGCACAGGCCCTGCCGAAGTGGCGGGGCCAACGGCCCAAAATTCGTCATGTGCCGCCGTGCGATGATCTGCGCGTGTGATCGCGCACTCTTGTATTTCGGTCGCGCGTTCATGCGCGCAATCCGACGGTGCGTTATGTGTAAGGCCCTCGTTAAGGGACCGACCACGGAAATCCTCTCCAATCAAAGCCAGAGAGAGAGAGAGAGAGAGAGAGAGAGAGAGAAAGACACGCAGAGGGCCCCATATAATTATTTGCGCCAGGCCAGAGTCCGACACCCGGTAATAAAGAATAAAGATAATACAGCTGTAATATACTCGAAGAGGTACGAGCATTCTTATGTATATATGTATATATATATATGTATATGCCATGCAGAAGAGGCTAATTCGTGTTCTTCGTCGGCGGTATATTCAATCGGGACGATTCTTATCGCCGCGAGAAGATAACAAACGACGGGTCGGCATTCCCAAGTGTACGTATATACCATATAGTGCGCCCACGAGTGAAAGATCGAGCGCGCGCGCGCGCATGCGGCAAAGAAAAAACCTGCGACGCGCATCGAAATGAATTTTTTTTTTTTTTCTTTCTTTCCCACCCTTTTTTTCTCACTAGGGCTTCGACGAGCCGGAGATAAGTCCCGAATATCCCGTGGATGATACGAGACGCGAGCGATAACGGAAACAATTATTGTACGATATCACGTTTAGGAAAGTAATAAATTATCGCCTTTAAAGTATAAAAATCGGGGCCCACTTGAGACGTTATCAACCTTGTTTCGGCGATATACGAAATTACAAAAAAACATCGCTACTCGGTCGTAAAACACGACTATAAATATATGATTTAGGTGGTTGCATATGAAACCGTCGATTTTTTTAACGGAAGAAAAGATACCCGTGCAGAAATTGTCGTAGGGATCCAATTGGATTCCCATACTTGTCCCTACTTTCTGATAGAGAGATCCAATTGGATTCTCGTACTTGTCCCTACTTCCTCCCATGGGTATCGCATTCGACTCCTACACTGACAGAAAAATTCTTTTGATATTAACTAGATACGTCTAATTGTTTTTTTTTCATTTCAATTAACTAGATTTTTCGTGAAATCAAATTTTTCCAATTGCATTCCATCATTGAAATCATTTATTTTAAATATATTTATTTATTCAAATCAAGTTCTATTTAATATCGTCTAATAACTAAATATTTTATTTATTCCTAATAAATCTGTGATTTGGTGTTATCTAGTAGTATAAGACAAAAAAGACAGACGGAAAAATGGTACACTAGCTTTTATTAGAAGACTGTTGTAATATTCTGCAGCTGAGGAAAATGGTTAGTCTTTCTATACATAAATAGTCGCGCCTGTTAATAAAAGGCACGACGATACCTTTCGTTTTTTTCCAAATAACAACCTTGTTAGTGAAAAAACAAATTTAACTATTTTTCGCCGCACTTTTATGTCATGAATCTATGTTCCTTTCTCGTATTCGTGCGATATATAGTATTTTATATTTACTTATCTAATTCGAATATATTTATTATTAAAAAAAATTAGCTTCAACAAATAACAAACAAATTTAAAACAAATAGTTTCGTAGTAGGCCGCGAGACAAAGAAAAAACCTATTTGATTTAAATAGATCCTATTTAATTTTTTTTTTTTTTTTGGCAGTGTATACTAAAACGTCACGCTCGCAGGGTGCACCGATCAGTGAATGGATGAAAGGTGATTTTTATTTGAAACAAGTAAAGAATATGAATTCCCGATAAAAACTCGAATCACTAGAATTTAGCAAAAAAAAATCACAGGTGTCGTTAAAACCAATTTCTTAGTTTAATATCAAATTTTGACACCACGGGGATTTTTTCTAGTTTGCGGTATTAGCACTCCGTGTAAGCTAGTTGCGATACCGCTGTGCACAGTAGGTGTTCTAAAGGCGAGAACAAAAGTTTTTATGAGCTCCGAGGAGAGGTATTATTTTTATTATTTAAAATAGAATCAATGATTTTTTTTTTAATTTTTAAATAGATTCGTAACAATAAATCAGAATTAGACATGTTTATTCACTGGTGCTGTATTCTAGTCTCTTTCCAGTAACTGGACATATGAGCTGTCTTCCGTTCATTTTATTCTAATAATTAATTCTGAATGAATCTTCATTCTATATTATTCTGAATTAATACAGAATAATCATTAAAGTCGTTTTTTTTATTTTTATAAAATTTAGTTTTCCGTTTCTCAGCCGCAGCAAACTTTAATATCAATCAATCGAAACGAGTTTCATTTGCACAACTTTTTACAAAACTTTTGTATAAAATAAATTGGTATTTTTTTGAAAATGTCACGTTAAGATGAAAAAAAAAGCTTTTTGTATTTTCTACGGAATCGCAATAACAAATATAAAAACCCTATGTATAAGAATCTTATTAATATTATAATTATATATATTTTTGATTAATATTATTTTATATATATTTTATTATTAATATTATTATATTATTATTAATAATCAAGAATATCAATAACCCTATCTAATTTTGTAAAAAACTTTTGTAAAAAGTTGTGCAAATAAAACTCGTTTTGATTGATAATAACCCTATGTATAAGAATATTATAACTTTTGTGCAACGCAGCGCGCAGACTTTTCATAAATTTTAGATTCGAACGTGACGAGAATTCTCAAACGGCGTTCATCAGAAAGCAGTGCAGAATGCAATTGGATCCTAATGAAGACTCCCAATGTGCAGTGTCCCCAACAAAAATTATAAAGATGTGGGTGCATCTTGGAATTCTCCAACCAATTTGTGCACGGGATCACAGAAGAATTGGTTTTTTTTTTTGGTGATCCAACAAATTCCGATTGAGAATTCTCAAACAACGTCAAACGGGAAATAGCGCGGAATCCAATTGAATTCCAATGTGGAATCTCTACGTGCGGCGTCCCTATAAAATCCCTATAAGGATGTGTGTAGGATCTGGGGACTCCCTAAACTGGGGACAAAACGTCGAAGTGGTATTCAAAGTATTGGCCGTCGGAACGGACAAACTTGGCCCATCTGTCAGCCAACAATCGGATTCCACGCAGGAAGGATTCGGGTTCTTTAGAGGCAATCCACTCGTCTAGTCATTTTTTACTACTGAAGTACGAGGTAAAGTGCTGAGCCGGAAGCGCTGACTACATCGACCGGAACGAATGATAATCGGAGAGAGCGATGTCTGGGCAATATGGCGAGTGGACTAGGATTTTCCAGTTCACTCTTTCCAAATACTTCTTAACTGGCGTTGTCGCCCTGCCAAATCAACTTGTCACGACGATTCTTCCATTTCAGCCTCTTCTTGTGCAAAGCTCGCTTCAAACGCATCAGTTGGAGTCGATAACGATCCTCATAGTGATGGTTTCCGACGCTTTCACCAGCTCGTTGTACACGACACTCCTCTTTTGGCTGCTTTTTCGCGCTTCTTGTTGTCCATAGAGAAATCACGACTTTGGAAGCGGCGAAAGGACTTGTACCTTATACTCGATGGAGCACGTTTGGAATACACTTCCTCTAGCAAACGATCCATTTCCGCGGCTGATTTCTCTGCCAGGAAATAACGGAGGGTAACTTTCGGGAAATGTGAATTATCTCTGAAAAAAAATTCCATTTTAACAATTTGAAATACGTATATGAAATACATTTTTCTTAGCAAATTAAATTCATATTTTCTTAGTTCGAACGATCTCTATTTAATTTAAAAATAATTACTTGGAATAAATAACCTATATCACTTTTCTCCAGGAAATATAAGTTTTTCAAGATCTATATATTGTTTTTTCGATTTTTTAAATTAAATGTAAAGAATTATGTTCGAAATTCTGTTATTAAAATATATAAGTTTCGACAGTTATACTGTAGCATCAATTTTTACCTAATATTTTTCAGATCCTTGAATAAATGATTTTAGAAAACGCCCAGCGTCTCCAGCTGATAAGGATCGGTATCTCCTGGTGATTTTTACATTCATCTCTGGGGATCCGCTTCGATATCGAACTAGATCTTGTTCCAGAAGTTCGGGATTCTAGCCTGGATCCTATGCAAAATTTCTATTTGGATTCTGACTAGAGTCCTTAATAGTTTCGGATTAGGATCCTGGCTGGAATTTGATTTGCGAGCGTTACATTTCGCTCCCGGATCCAATATCCGACTGGATCCCGATTGAGAAACCAGGATCCTTATCCGAATCGGACTGTATCCATGACAATATTGCTGCACGGGTGGAAGTAACGGCTCTTCCGGAAAGTATATGGTAAAATAAATCATAGCCGTTTGTTTTGATTATAGTACTTTACAAAGAATTTTTTTTCCTTTCATTTCTGCGGATGTTAAGCACAATTGGTGCAACTCGATGTGATTGGATATCTCTTCCCGAAGTGATATCTACTTTTGCTGCAGTATGAGCTAACTCGTTGACTTGGATTCCCCGATGAGCAGATACCCAAAAGAAATGGAATTTGATGTCCTATTTTTCTAAATCCCTCAGAATATTTTTTATCATTAAAATTAAATAAACTTTTAACTCCAGAAAGTCGTCCAGACCTAACGCCATTTATTGCCAGAAAAGTGTAGACTGGCGCATGTACATTGATGTTCCAATCTCGAACTATATTTCTCAATGGTGTTTTGTCTCGTTTCGAGCGCGTCTCCGGTATGAGTTCTCCTGTAGCCCGAGACAAGTGTTAAGGGTCGAGAAAGAAGAAAGAGCGGGGGCGTGTAATAAGAGCGAGAAGTTCTGAGGCACATGTGCATCCGTACCTATAGATTCACGCGTGTGTGTGTGTGTGTGTGTGTGTGTGTCCATACAAGAAGGTAGACGATATGCAAGGGACGTCGGTAACCGGAGACGTCGCGTTCGGCTTCGCCCCCCCCCCCTCCTTTTCCCTCGCCGCCCCCCCGGACCTTATATTTTTTCACGCGCGGCGACCGTGCAATTCGAACGGCCGTAGCGGTTGAAGGCGAGATGAGGCGCGCAGCATGAAAAAGGGCGTATACGTGAGACCCTCCGATTTTCAGGCCCTGCGAGTTTCTTCAGGTCCATGGGCCTCATCATTTCGCGGTCTTGCTCGTCGTACTCCGGTCTTGCGCGACCCTACGCCGAGATATTCGCTCGGGACACGCAAAAGCGAAGAACGCTGTTGGGTTTCGCACTCTCTCTCTCTCTCTCTCTCTCTCTCTCTCTCTCTCTCTCTCTCTCTCTCTCTCTCTCTCTCTCTCTCTCTCTTCTCTTCTGTCTTTCTTTCTCTCTCATCCACGAGGAAAAAGAGCGCTATACGACGTAGCGGCCAACATCATCATAATACACCCCTCTCTCGTTCTCTCTCACGCTCCTGCTTCGCATATGCTCCATCTCGCGATCCTTTCTGCTGCCATTTTTTCCCCATCCTTTCCGCTCCTTTTTTTTAGCATTTCTTTTTTCTTTTCCACTCGATTTTTATTCTCCGCTGCTCCCGTAGCCGCGCAAAGATGGGGGAACGTGGGCTCTGCGCGCAGCCCGGAGTTTCATCCGACCGGCGGACCGACGATGATGGTAGTGGACGCGAGGAGCTGGGCTCGGGTGGCCGCTTTGAGGCGATAAAGACCGAGCGGAGAAGGACCGCTCGTTGGTGGGGGCGAAACAGACCAAAAAAAGGACGGTATGAAAAGGCCGCGATACGCGAGGGAATATACACCTATATATATATATATATATATATATATATATATATATATATATATATATATATATCAGACCTGGTAAACGCGAGACAGCCGCGGGTTCCACCCCCGTGTTTCGACGTCGGGGCCTTATATTACTGGCAGCGAGAGAGGCAACCAGGCGGGCGCGATGACGTAGGTGTGAATGTAGTCAAATCACGTCAGACTCAATTCGACCCCTTCTTGTAGCTCTCTCTCTCTCTTGTTCTTTCTTTCTTAAATTCTCGCTTCTTATTTCTACCTCCCTCTGTCTCTCTCTTTCTCTTGTTCTCGCTCCTTATTTTTCCTTCCTCCATCTCTTTCTGTCTTGTAGTTTCGTTCTCTAGTTATCGCTTCTTATTTCTTCCTCTCTCTGGTACTCACTAGCGCTCTCTCTCTCTCTCTCTCTCTCTCTCTCTCTCTCTCTCTCTCTCTCTCTCTCTCTTGTCCTTTTCCCCCGCGCTCCGTTTTTCTTCCTTCCTCTCTCATTCTCTCGCCCTCTTGTTCGTCCTTTCTCAAATTCTCGCTTCTTATTTCTACCTTCCTCCCTCTTCCTCTCTAGTTTCTTTCTCTCGTTCCCGCTCCTTATTTCCACCTCACCCCTCTCTCTCACTCTCTCTCTCTCTCTCTCTCTTTCTTTTTCTTGTTCTCACTCCTTATTCCCTCCATCTCTTTCTCTGTTGTAGCTTCTTTCTCTCGTTATCGCTTCTTAGTTTTCCCTCTCTCTGGTCCTCACTATTTCTCACTCCCTCGCTCTCTCTCTCTCTCTCTCCTTCTTGCTCTCGTTCTTCCTTTCTCTCGCTCTCTTTCTCTTGTTCTTTTCTCCGCGCTCCATTTTTCGTCCACCATCTCTCGCTTTCTCTTTCTCTCTTGTGCAAAGGAACATTCACCAGTCCCCAGTGGCCGGTCGTTCGGCTCGCCTCATCGTTTCTACGGGCGCGCGCGCAACACGCACGCGGGGTTAGGCGAAAGAAAAGTAGAAAAAGAAGAGAAAAAAAAAGAAGGTAGAATGGTAGGAACGGGGCGATTGCCGAGTCGTGCGTATACGGGTCTCGCGAAAGGGATTTCGAAGTGATCATAAGACGAAAAGATTTTGGAAAAAAAAAGGGGTGGGGGAAGAAACGCTGAAGTTTTGATGCTCCGTACGGGTCTTGTTGAAGCGTACGGACACGGTGTAAAGCGCTGAATGTATGCACCGGACCTACCCCGATTCTCGAGGGATAACCCGCGGGGCGTACATATATGTATTCCTCGTCCGCAGGTTTGAGCTCACACCCCCGTACTTCCTGCCTTTACCGCCGTACCCTCTTCACAATATCACCTTCTCTCTCTCTCTCTCTCTCTCTCCCTCTGTGTTTCTGGGAATTTCTCACCTCTTTTGCCTTCGTCGCCGTCATCGTTTCCATCACACTTCCGCGCTCGTCCATCGCGGTTTCGAGGCATCCATACCCGCAGTGAACTTTTTTTTCGCTGTTTTTTCTTCCTCTCTCTCTCTCTCGCTCTCTCTCTGCCTTCCTCCCTCTCTCTTGCTCTCTCGGTGTTTTTTTCGTCGCTCTCCCCTTTTGTGTGTACCATCAGCGTTTACCCAACGAGCCGAAAGAGGGTGAGTGCGATGCTGGTCGCACCTTCCTGTGCCTTCTGGCACGAGAGCGCGCGCACACCTGAAGCGCCCGCGAGAGACGCAAAAGCGCTACCACCTTTTCTTCAACTTCTCTCCGCGCTCAAAACCCGTTCAAGCATCGCGGCGATTGCCTGACGGCTCGTAATCTCGCGAGCCACCGATCTCTCTCTCTCTCTCGCTCTCTCTCTCTCTCTCTCTCTCTCTCTCTCTCTCTCTCTCTCTATCTCTCTCTCTCTCTCTCTCTCTCTCTCTCTCTCTCTCTCTCTCTCTCTCTCTCTCTCTCTCTCTGTCTTTCTCTTGCTCTCTCTCGCATTGAGTCTCTTTGATAAACTCAGGGGGTTGAAGAACTACCAGCTGCGTCTCGCACACGCTGACGGCATACTCCTCGATACTTGTCTAGATTCCCTAGCCGAGATAAGCATAGCCCCCCACCCCTTGCAATTTCTCTGAATCCTTCTCTCCAATAATAGAGTACTATTGAATGAGAATAATATTCCGTTCGTTACGTATGCATAGACCGGAGATCTTCAGCAATCTGCGATCACCAGTTCCACAGCCGGTTTGTTCTTTTTTTTACACCTAAGGCTGAAAGTTCGGCCAGTGTAGTTTCCTTCCTGTGCTGATAAAAAAAAAAACATCTACTGAAATCGTCGGAACGCGTTCATGGAATCCTTTTGTATTTGGATTGACAAACATTTCGTAGGATGTCTTTTTGTATGTAATTCTACTGTTCCAGAGTTTTATCGCAAATATACATATTTCATTTAAATCAAGATCTATTTAGAGCATCGTTGAAGAAAAAAATGTATACACTTCTAATAATTTTGGTATTTGGTATTGTTTACTGAAACATTTTCAATCGTATAGACTGAATGGGCCTATTAAATTAGTTTTATTTCGAATTAACTAGCAAATTCATAGACGCAGTAGTACGGGCTGTAGCCGAAGTGTGGCGGATGGCTCGAGGCGTCTTCCGCGAGCCATTTGTGCTCTGAGCGAGGGATACCTAAGGTCCAATCGGATCCCTATAGGGATATCATACGAATTCTTTAGAAGGGGTATCCTCATCGGAATGCAGACGGCGCCCACGACGTAGCACAAGGCGGAGACGTCGTAGCAAGAATTTGAAATACGTATTTTAAATACGTATCAAATAGAGTTTTCTTAGCAATCTAAATACATATTTTCTTAGTTCGAACGATCTCCATTTAATTTAAATATAGTTACTTAGAATAAATAACCTATATCACTTTTCTCTAAGAAATATAAATCTCCCAAGGTCTATATGTTGTTTTTTTCGAAATTTTTTATTAAATGTAAAGAATTTTGTTCGAAATTCTGTCATTAACACTTCGTGGTCACACTTCCAAATTCAATCGCGGTGATCACACTTGGGTCGATTCTACCCAGTCAGTTTTCGAAAAAGTATTGTGACCAAACTATCTGTCCGAAGTGGTTCAAAAAATTACGAAACATGCTTTGAACTTTCTAGATGACGTACGGAATTTTTTTTATAAGAAATAAAATGGCGACATGTTAACAAAAAATCATAAAGAGGTGAAAACGCAAAAAAAACACTTATTCGTTCAAAAAATCATAGTTCCGTGAATTTTCAACTTTTTTTCCAAAAATTTGGACGCGATACTCCTTAGATATGCTACTCTTGGGAAAAAATAGTAGTATAGTGCGCGTTCCAAAAAAGGTATTTATTCCGACATATGACGAGGGTAAATTTTATGATATGAGGATACTTCAAACTCCAGGTAAGATGGTGAATACAGTCCCATTCGAAACCGGGAACCATGATATATTTACACCAAAAATTGATCGACCGGTCGATTGTACCCAGGGTGACAGCGAAGGGTTAAAATATAGAAGTTTCGACAGTTATACTGTAGCACCAATTTTTTACCTTATCTTTTTCAGATCCTTGAATAAATGATTGCAGAAAACGTCAAGCGTCTCCAGCTGATACCGATCGGTATATCTTGGTAATTTTTACATTCATCCCTGGGATCCGATTCGATATCGAACTAGATCTTGTTCTAGAACTTCGGCATTCTAGCCTGAATCCTATGCAAAGTTTCTATTTGCATTCTGACTAGAGCCCTTAAGGCCTTAGGCCACTCTAGGACTTTCCAAAAATCTATTTTTTTGTTTGTTAAAATGTACCTTAGTACCTATAAAATTATATTCCAAAAGATTATGGGTGTGAAAAATCTCTAAGTACTCGATTTTCGAATTCTAGCGCAACCCCTCTTGATTCATGTCGTGACTTTCTACTAACTTTAAACGCGTTTATCTGAAAACTACATTTTTCAAGTCGGCCGGACTCATAACTCAAACAAATTTCAACCGATTCACTTGAAATTTTAACTGTATATTTAGAATTACATTTTCTGAGGTACTACGTAGGATTTTTTTGGTCATATTGCATAGTTCCTTTTGTATAAACAATTTTCTGACGATTTTCTCATGGCATTTTATACTTTTTGTTTTAGAAATGCGCCATTTTGACAAAAAACAATATATCACAAAAATCCTACGTACTTCTATAGCTATTCTTACAAATAATCGAAAAAATGTTAGTGTTTCATCATAACTCAAAAATTATAGGAGCTGTTGGTCCGGCCGTTGACCTTCCAGAAATAAAGGCGTCATCAGAAAAATGCTGTACAGACGCCATTTTGCCATGTATCGCTGTGAAAAAATAATTTTGTATAGTCAATTACGTATACAATAAAACCCTTATTTTGTAATTCCGATTTATTTTATGGTTTCGCTGAAAAAAAAAATCACAACATATGCCCTTTTTTGGCCTCTAGCGTGGTCTAAGGCCTTAATAGTTTCGGATTAGGATCCCGGCTGTAATCCGATTTGCGAGCGTTACATTTCGCTCCCGGATCCGATCCCATATCCGACTGAATCCCGATTGAGAAACCAGGATCCTAGTCCAAATCGGACTGTATCCATGACCCATGCACGGGTGGAATCTAATTGGACAATCTATGACAACCTACTGCACGGGTAGTAATTCAAAGAAAATTTTTATCCGTTCGAAATAAATATATTTCAGCGGGAAGAAGCCACAGGGATGAACGAAGGCCATCGAATGGCGAGCTACTTCCGTTTTCTTTTGTGTATGCCGCAAACGCACGAGAACAAAATTCAGGTCGTCACTGCACGTCGTGCCTAGAGCCTGTTCCATGTGTGCGTATACACGTATGTGTTGGCGACGACATACGAGTCGAGAAAAGAAGGACGGGGATCATCGAAAGGGGCCGAACGCGATTGGTCGCCGGTCACCCTTAGACGTTCACGTGGGCGTGCGTGCACGTTCTTCCGGCGCGTGCACGTATGCACATCTATACGCGTATGCACACTCTGCCAGGGTACAGCCGATTGCAGTGCACCGCACATGCAAATTTACGTATACAGATATATACACGCATCGGGTATACACAACGCGGAGGGTTGTGCCGTCACGTGATCGCGGACATGCTGCCTCCAGGTTTCCCCCGGTGAACGAGTGCATGCGAATGCACCGAGCGCAAGGAAAAAAGGCTACAGCCTCGAAGGGGCTGCCTCGGGAGGGACGAGTACCAAAGGGTGAGCGAGTTGCACAAGCCCCCACCCACCCTCCTTGCATTCCCGGAGGGGTGGAAGTCATTCTCCGTTCCTCTTTGCCGCCTTTGTTTACCTTGGGCCGATCATTAAAATGGCCGCCATATCGTTGGCCTCTCATTGGCTGCGATCCCTCCCTTCTTGCGTTTCGACGTGTGTGCAACCCCCCCCCCCCCCCCCCCCCCCCCCCCGCTGTTGCCTCGCCAACATCCCCCGTTCTCTTGAACATCCAACACCATCAACGGCGCCATCAACGTCAGTAACTCCGCGGCCTACAGCCCTCTTCTTCTTCTACTTCTTCTTCTTGCGACGTGTACACGTTGCTAGGCTCCTTATTGTCGAATGCTCGCGTCACGTATGAACGTATGTGTGCACGCGATGATGTTAGGTACTTCTATTCCAACCCTTTTGCCTTTCTCTCTCCCTCTCGCTGACTCTCTCTCTCTCTCTCTCTCTCTCTCTCTCTCTCTCTCTGTCTCTCTCTAGTGCGTTTCAGCCCCTCTGTACTCACGTTTTCTCTTTGCAGCGCGAGCGGAGCCCGTCATGTGTATTACGAGCTACGTCTCGTCGTCTCAATAACGCGTTACCAGCGAGCTCTCTCACGCGGTGATGTCTGAGTTCATATACGTGCATATGCACACCTACGAGGGCAAGTGCGTTTTAATTTGCGCATGTGCCGAATGCACTCTACGGCTACGCGTTGGCTTGTCTACTCGCGTCTCGTACTCTCGATTCGAGTCGATATTCCGTCGATGCCCCATCGTGAAAGTGTATGCAGATTCTTTGTTTTTTCCCCTTAGGGAACGGAACGACGATGATTACCACGGGCACCGAGCGATCAACATGAATGGGGGCGACAAAAAAAAGTTTGTTTTTTGGTATTTTTGCGTGACGATAGTATTGGGATGACGAGGTTGGGATTTTACACACAGCCGATACTAGGTCTTGTGAAGGTTAGGGATTTTTTTCAGGAAAATATATTGATAAATGATAAAGTTATTGTTGTTTGAATACAGTGGCAACGTTTCTGCGGGGCCAATCGGCGCAGGTGGCTCTGACAAGTAAGGCCAGCGGAAATTAAATATAGAAAAAAATTTACTTTTCTTATGATAATGAAAGTTTCGTATGACCGGATACTTCTTTGCAATTTTGAAAATTACGAAAACTGGTCGGCTGTAAAATAAAAAATTAGATCTTCGACGAAAAAGAGCAACTTCAATTATTTGTTATTAACAAATGGATAAATGTATCAAAAAGTCATCCGGACCCACGATAGAAAGTATCAACGCCCTGTCCGAATTTGAAGTGAATCGAGCGTATAGATTTTGAGATACGACTTGCGCCCTTTCACAAAACATGAAATTGAAATTTGCATTGTTGGGACGCAATGAAAATAGATCTTTATCCATTGCTCAAATTTTTTGTGGCTAATCTTCGTTACGCAAGTCCGGCAATTATTTTTAGAGTCGCTTATTTAAAGATCTATAATTTAAATATGCAAAAAAATACTTTGTAAAAGAATAAAAATGAAGAAATAATAATTCGAACAGAATTTTCGTTGCATTTCAATGATGCAAACTTCAAGACCATTCATAAACATCGCGAGAAAATCCCTAAAGAAAAACGTTAAATCCTGACCCTTCGAAAAGCTCGTCATAACTCGCTCAATTTTCCGAATTTTTACAAAATCATCGTGGCACCTTAAATTTAAGGTCCTAGGCGATAAAACCAGACGATAAAACAAATCGTATTTCCAAAACAGCCAACTTACACAGAACCCGTAATGGCACTGGCAAGCTCGATCCCTCGTGAGTGAGAGATACGCGATCGAGCTGATACGCCTTCTAAATCGCTCATCCCGAACCGCGGGGTCCGCGCAATAAGAGAAGCTGCGTGTTTCCATGCGCGAGTCGAAACGAAATCAAAGGAGGGCACCGGAGACAGGAAAGAGGTGAAATCACGTATTCGCATGGTGACGACGACGACGACGACGAAGAGGATGCCGAAGAGGGCGAGTAGGATGAGTAAGGAGAAGGACGACGGCGGTAGTTTTGCCGAGAGAGGAACAGCCGCGGCCTCGTAACTCTTGAATCGGCCAATCACGCGTAACGACTCACCGGGACCGACAATGAGGCTACCGTGTGTGTCTCTCGCCCAACTATACGTCGATCTTCGGGCCCTTTCCTCTCTCTCTTTCGCTCTCGTTCCTTCGTCCCTTCACCCTTGCATCTTCTGCCTTTCTCGCTCTGTCTCTCTCTTTATTCTCGCCGTCGCGGTCGTCGTCACAGCGCGCGAACCGCATTCCGAAATCTGGAATAAGTCAGGCACCCGGCGGCACTTTATTTGCTCATTTCCCTCGGTGGGGAGCCGCCCGCGGCTAACGCGAATCGAACACCGAGCGCGCGGTTGCGGAATCGGTGACGGTCTCTCGGGATTTTCTGCCCTCGGAGCACGCCTGAGAGGCTCTCTCTCTCTGTCTCTCTCTCTCCCCCTCCCGCTCCCTCTACTTCTACCTATACCCCTACCTCTACCTCTACCTACCTCTAGACTACCTGTACCTCTACCTCTACCTACCTCTAGACTACCTCTACCTCTACCTCCACTTCTAGATCTACTTCTACCTCTACTTCTACCTCTACTTCTACTTCT
>OZ010711.1:32543413-32585104 GCA_963932345.1 Ophion ventricosus | reverse complement strand
ACGCACGTGCGTTTGAAGCTATGCGCATAGGAATCTCCGCCAGTCAATGGTAATTTGAATCGAAGGGTGAAAAGAAACGAAAAAAAAAAACTAAAGGATTCGAATCCAAGCGTGCGAGAATGCCAAAGTTTTCTGCCTTTGCGTGTTCGTTTTTTAATTTTTTTTATTGCCTCTACAACTTTTGGTTAGCGCGGAGTCGAAGAGGCGAAGGCTCGTGTGTAGTCCGCGCAGGCGCGCGCGCGGGGACCGCAAAACCAGACAGGACTAAACGTCCCAAATATCCGATATTTCGTCTCGCACAGTCGAAAACGAAACTGAATCGTCTCGAAATAACAGTGTCGGGACGGCAAACGTATAACGTAGAAATATATACGGATATAGGGCCCCGAAAAGATCGTCGAGATCGAGGGGGCTCCCGACCGGTTGAGCTTTCCTCGCAAAACGCGTCGACCCTGATGCGCGCTCATCGTGCTCCCGCTAATTCCGATATTTAAACAAACCCGTATGAAACACAACTCGCACGAAACTACCGGTGGCGAATCCAACTGCTGGCCCATTGGGTAAACGAGGTTCGGGCATTTTTGCCAGGCACCGGACGAGCCTACTTTTTCCACAGACTGCTCTTATACAGAGGTTGTTCCTCCGAGGAACAGTCGCTCGTACGTAGGTATAGCGAGTCGAAGAGGCATTCAGAGGATGCATAAAGTCCTTGTGTATAAAAATTCCGGCTATTATAGCCCCGAGGAAATATCGATAGGCGGCCATTTCGAGTCGTCAAAATATACGTCTGTTCCTCTATCCTCCCGTCTGTGGCTTTTGGTTTCTCGCGCGACTCTCTTCGCTTCTCGATATGCCTCGGGGAACTTCTTTCTCTTTCTCTCTCAGGTCCGTTTGTACATTAACCGAGATTAGAACGTTCGCAACACTGTCTATACGTACTTGTGGTGTGTGTGTGTGTGTGTGTGTGTACACTGACAGAAAAATTCTTTTCATATTAACTAGATGCGTCTGTTTGATTTTTTTTTTAATTAACCAGATTTTTCCTGTGAAATCAATTTTTTCCTATTGCATTCCATTATTAAAATGATTTATTTTGAATATGTTTATTTATTTAAATGAAGCTCTATTTAATATCGTCTCATAACTAACTATTTCCTTTATTCCTAATAAATCTGTGATTTGGTTTTATCTGGTAGTATGAGACAAAAGAGAAAGACGGAAAAATTGTACTCGATTCAGTCTCTCAAAAATCTTTGTTTTCATTAGAATACTGTTGTAACATCCTGCAGTTGGGGAAAAGGATTAGTCTTTCTATACATAAATAGTCGCGCCTGTTAATAAAAGGCACGGCAATACCTGTCTGTGAAAAAAAAGAAGGTAGCATCGTGCCTTTCATTAACCTGTCTGTGAAAAAAAAGTGAAAAAAAAAGAAAAATAATTTTACTTTTTTTCACCGTACTTTTATGTCATTAACCTATATTCTTTCCTCGTATTTATGCGATATATGGTGTGTTATCTTTATTTATTCAATTCGACTGCAATCTTTATTTATTTAATTCGAATATATTTAAAATTTAAAAAGAATAGCTTGAACAAATTAAAAAAATATATTTGAAACAAATAGGGCCGTAGTAGGCCGTGAGATAAGGAAAAAACCTATTTGAGTTAAATAGATCGTATTTAAATTAAAAAAAAATTCGCAGTGTATATACATACACTGCCGACCAAAAGTTTGGATACACTAGTCGAAATTTCTTACCGCACTAAAAGTTAGATAGCGGACTCAAAAATAAATGTAATTGAATTTTCCAAGTAGCCTTTTAAAGAGGACAAGTTTATCTCTATTTTGCGTTTTTAGGAAATTCTGTACGATTTTGTTTCGCCCCGGTACGCATTTTTTGAACATGGCCATTTTTCAGCTATTTTTAGCAATCGAAAATTAACTGCAAAAATTATGGAAATTTTTTTTCCTCGGTATTTTCCGTGATAAACTTAAAAAAGATATCGAAATCTACATTTCGGTTTTTTTTAGAAAGTCACGTACGATTTTTTTTCGCCCCAATATTGCATTTTTCGGTAAAAAAAGACATGTTTTAGAAAAAAAAAGCGTTATTGAAGAACTATAGGGTTTGGAGGAAATGTCAAGAGGGTAAAAAGTAGCATGGGTTCACACTGAAGTGGCTAGAATATTTTCAGATTTTTTTCGGACATTTTTTTTACCATTTTTGGTTGGAACTTTGATGAGTGGAGAGGCTCCACTTGGGAATTATGGGGTCTAGGACAATATCTTAAGGAAGGAAATTTGTTTACATTTTCATTCTTAAATAATTACAATTTTTTTCTAGATGTTTTTATTTTTATTTTTGAAAATAAAAATAAGAAAATGAAAATGATAAAAAAAAAATTGAAGTTAATTGAAAATAAAATTCCTTTCGTGATCCCGGGGACAAATTTGTCAGGGAGTCTCAAGATCCACCCACATCTGCATAGAGATTTGTTAGGTACATTGCACATAGGAAGTCCTCATTGAGATCCAATTGGATTCTCCACTGTTCCCCGATGAACGCCGTTTGAGAATTCTAATCACGTTCGAATCGAAACATGTATGGTGATATTATGTCAAAGTGCAGTGAATTAAATAACAAATGGAGTTTCCACTAGATAAATACATCTATTATAAAATAAAAGGAAGAAAAAAAGAATAAAAAACGAAAATATATGGACCATTGGATAGCGCGTCTCGTGAGAATTCATCATCATCGTTGCGTCGCCGTGCCCCCTTTCGTCAGACCTAAAAACCCTTGGAGCCCAGAGGCGCTCTCGTTCCTTCGTTTTTTCGATCGCGAGATCGGATCGATTTCCTATACGCATAGCTTCAAGTTATACACACATATACACGCTTAAGGATCCATTTATCGTAGAATTTCATCTGTATAATTATGACCAAAGATCCACAAGTGACTCTCGCGTCCTCTCGTTGGCTATGAGCAATAACGCAGGAAAAAAAAACCTTTTTATTTCTCCAAACCTCACGTGGTTATGATTACGAAGAGGAAAAAGTCAACGAGACTTCGTGATCGTGACTAATACTCGACTTATTATCGCAATTTGCGGAGAGCGGATACTCGCACGGTGAATCGTTGCAGCATGATTGTTGTCTTTGACTCTTGAGGAAACAGAGTCTACTCTTTCGGACTGATCATCCACTGGCAGTGCCATGAATAACGAAGTTTATCCTCGTGAGACGACTCATCGATGGTGTAAACTGTTTTTTTTTTTGTTCGTTCTTGTTTCCTCGTTATAATGGCGCTGAGGAAAGCTCGATTGCGGAATAAGTGTACGTGTATGTCTGTCGCAGCGACCGGGAGAGTAGCGTGATCGGATTAACTATAATTATTCTGAATGATTGATGTCACTGCGCTCGGAACGGATTGAATTTCATTTTGAACGCGAACGCGTCGAGAATTGTATGACGCACGACTGCTGGTACTGGACTATGTTCGTATATGTAATATATTATATATATATATGCATAATTTGAATGCGTGAAAAAAGGTTCCATTTTCTGTGTCTTTTTTTAAATATTATTATATCTATTAAAAATTTCATGTGTTTTGTATTAACTTTTTTTCTATTTTACCACAAAAATAGGAACTTTTTTTGCCCCCTAATATATAAATATGCAATACATGTGAATACTTAAAAAATTCTGTTTACTAATTTTTTTCTTGTTGTCTTAATCGAGGAACTTTTCTTACGGGCCCTCATTTGAGTGCTCAAAAAGATTGTCTATTTTTTTGTAATTATGTTTTCCATTATAATATTCTATATATTTTATATTAACTTTTTCATCTTCCCAAAAAAATTATATTTTCTATTCTTTTTATATTATTATTTATATTATTAAATTGTATATATTTTATATTAAGGCCTTAGGCCACTCTAGAGGCCAAAAAAGGGCAGGTGATTTTTTTTTCAACGAAACCATAAAATAAATCAGAATTACAAAATACAGGTTTTATTATACACGTAATTGACTATACAAAATTATTTTTTCACAGTGATACATGTCAAAATGGCGACGGTGCAGCATTTTTCCGATGACGCCGTTATTTCTGGAAGGTCAACGGCCCGACCAACAGCTCCTATAATTTTTGAGTTATGACGAGACACTAAAGTTTTTTCGATTATATATAAGAATAGCTATAGAAGTACGTAGGATTTGTTTGATATACTGTTTTTTGTCAAAATGGCGTATTTCTAAAACAAAAAGTATAAAATGCCATGAGAAAATCGTCAGAAATTTGTTTATAAAAAAGAAACTATGCAATATAATTTCAAAAATCCTACGTAATGCCTCAGAAAATGTAATTCCAAATATACAGTTAAAATTTCAAGTGAATCGGTTGGAATTTGCTTGAGTTATGAGTCCGGCCGACTTGAAAAATGTAGTTTTGAGATAAACACGTTTAAAGTTAGTAGAAAGTCACGACATGAATGAAGAGGGGTTGCGCTAAAATTCGAAAATCGAGTACTTAGAGATTTTTCACACCCATAATCCTTTGGAATATAAGTTTATAGGTACATTTTTAACAAAAAAAATCGATTTTCAGAAAGTCATAGTGTGGCTTAAGGCCTTAACCTTGTTCTACTTTACCACAAAAATATGATTTTTCGGCGCCCTCTAATAAATATATAGGTATTTGCTTATATTTAGGTGCGTAAAGTCATATTTTCTATTTTTTTTGTATTATTATTCGCATTATAATATTCTATATATTTTATACTGACTTTTTTCATCTTTCTAAAAAAAATATATTTTCTATTTTTCAACTATTATTATTCTTATTATAAAATTCTATATATTTTATGCTAACTTTTGTTCTATTTTTCCAAAGAATAGAAACTTTTTTTACGCACTAATATATATATATATATAAGTGCCTAAAAAAGTTACCATTTCTTTGAGTCCTCCACATTTGGTTACAATAAAAAAAAATCAAGAAATATCTGCATCTCCAACTGTCGACTTAAAATTTGCGATAATTGTGCCGCGCTTCTCGAAAGAAGCTCCGACAAAGGGGGAGGGGGCTCCTTATTTTTCCCTCTTTGTTCAATCCAGATACCCTTCAATTCCCCCCCCCCCCCCCCCCCGATGGCCTCGCCTTTGAAGATAAGGGGAAACTTTGTTCACTTTTAATGAAAAGTGGAAGACGCGCAATTTTTTTTCACATTCTTTAATATGCATGGCCGTGCAGAGTTACGAAATTTGTCAACCTGTCGAGTGGGCACATCAACAAAAGTTTAATTATACCAAGCGCACGTGTTAGCTCAGTAAGTCCAAAATAACTGTCCTTATATCGGATGGTTGTCCCGAGGAGGGGGAAAAATTTCGGGGCGTGTGCGCAGGCATATAATTATATACGTAAGTTGTACGAGTTGCTCCACAAGCAACAAATTCTTATGTCTCGAGCAGGATGCGAGCACATTCGTGACGAGAAGGTCCCGAGCGAGAGATCAACGGAGAAGCTCCGAGAGACGCACGCGTCGTCGTCATCGAAAAATTATGAAATACGTAACTGTTCGTGTCACCTATATATATATATATATATATATATATATATATATATATATATATATATTTAGAAAACGGTAGCTCGAACCTCCGTTCGTACCAAGCCTTCAGAAAAATATTGAACTATCACTTCGCATCTATCATCAACATATACATGCCTTCAACATTTCGCGGATCCTCTTTACGTGAGACACGACATCAACGTGCGAAATCGACCAACGATTGCAGTTCCAGTACTGGAGAGAGCGTTTCTGTTTTTTTTTTGAGTCCCTAATTGTCTATAATTTTAATAAACGCGGTCATTGTGCGGTCGTTTCGATGAGGGTGAACGCGGTCTGAGTTTTCCTATATAAGCTGCAGATTGGTAATTGCTCTGTAACCGCTTATATACAGCGCTTGTTATACACCTACGTATATATGTGTGTGTATTTATATATATATATATATATATATATATATATATATATATATATATATATATATATAAAATATTGCAATGGCGTTAAATAAAAGACGCGTAACGACACGTCGACCGATCAATTACCTCGTGATACAGGCCTTTATTATACGACTTTTATAAAAGGAATATATATATATTTATATATATATATATATATATATATATATATATATATATACATATATGTATATATATATATACATATATGTAGGAAAAGAGTATTTAGAACCCGTGATTTCTATGTAATGTTCACTTCTGGCTGTTTTTGAAGATGCCCCTTGAAGATTAATGTCTTCGAAATCACTTTTTCTCAAATATTTATATTAAGGGGCTATTCTATTATGATGGCTCAAAAATAAGCTATTTTTAATCATTTTTTTTCGAAAACTTTTGCATGTATCGGTACAAACTTTTTTTTCGCTCAAAGGTACACTCTTACAAAATAAAAAACAATTTTAATTTGTAGCATATAAATGTATATTTATTTAACAATTGATAATGGTGTAAAGGCGTGCAAGAAAAAAGTATGTCCCTGACTTTGATGATTCACGCTTTCCAGGTAATCTGGAACAAAAAATTCAAAAAGATTCTTAATCTGTACGAGTGTCGCTATCGCCCGAACTAGAATTAATATTTTATATTGCAAAATAACAAAATGGCACCGTTTTTTGCAAAAGTGTTCGAAAAATACGTTTTTCTTCGTCATAATTCGGTCGAAAGTATAAGTCAAAATTAATATTATTTTAATAATTCTAGTTCGGGCAATAGCAAACATTCGTACAGATTATCTTTTTCAATTTTTCGTTACAGATTACCTGGAGAGCGAAAATCATCAACGCCAGCAACATACTTTATTTTCATGCCTTTACACGATTATAAATTCTTAAATAAATATACATTTATATGCAACAGCAAAAAAAGTGTTTTCTATTCTATAAAAGTGTACCTTTAAACGAAAAAAAAAGTTTTTACCGATACATGCAACAGTCTTCAAAAAAAAATTATTAAAAAATAGCTTATTTGTTTAACCGTCACAGTGGAACAGCCCCTTAAATAGGCTCTGAACGTGTTTTTTGTGTGGTTTTGGAGAGTATACAGAGAGAAAGAAAAAGAGAGAGGAGAGATAGAGTGAATATTGTAACATTAGGAACCGGAAAGCTATTTCGGACGCGTTATTTCAATGTAATGTTCACTATCAGCACTTCTGGCTGTTTTGAGAATAGTCCTTGAAGATCAATGTCTTCAAAATCACTTTTCCTCATATATTTATATTAAATACGCCCCGAACGTGTATTTTTGTGGTTTTGGAGAGTAGAGAGAGAGAGAGAGAGCGAGAGAACAAGAGAGGAGAGATAGAATGAATATTATAGCATTAGGGGCCGCAGCGGTATTTTAGACCCGTTATTTCTATGTAATGTTCACTATCAGCAGTTCTGGCTGTTTTGAGAATGATCCTTGAAGTCAAATGTCTTCAAAACTACTTTTTCTCATATATATACATTTTTTTTCATCGGCCCTGTACGTGTACTTGTGCAGTAATGCAGAGTATGGAGAGAGAGACAGAGAGAATATCGTAACATTAGGAGCCACAAAATCACGAGGCCTCCAAGTTGTGGCACAATGCGTTGACTATAGAACAACACGAGAGCCCGGATAGCAGCAGCTTGTTGCGTATCCTGTCCTATCTGCACTCCGCAGCGGCGCGTCAGAGTTGCCTACTTACACGCGCGCTTTCGCGTTGATCCGGTCATTAATTCCGTTCGAATATGCTCGTGGCACTCGCGCGCCAGCGCGTAATATAATCGACCGACAAAATTACTGTGGGCTTCTCTCTCTCTCTCTCTCTCTCTCACTCTCTCTCACTGTCTTTCCGTCTCTTCACAACGAATGAATTATATATTTGCCTAGATATAAGCGTGAGTGTTTTCGTTAACACTTAAACTTTCGGTTAATCTTATCGCGGCCAATAAAGAAAATATGCTCGGTTGACACTTCCCTCTCTTTGCGCCGTTATTATAGACGCTGCGCTGCGCACGGGACGCACTTCGTGTGGTCGATTATTTTATACATACCTCCAGCGTAGATTTTTTTTGTTCGAGCGTTATAAATCGCTCTTCGATAGTCACGGAAGTTTTTCGTTTTTCTTTTTTTTTTTTGGACTTCATTGAATTTCGATGGAAGCAGCGAACACGGGTCATTCAAGGCTTGGGATACATTATGCGGACGTGTTTCTATCTATTTATTTATATATTTACATATATATATATATAGATATATATATAGTTTTATATGTACATGGAAAGATTTCTAGCTCTCGACTCGGAGAGATTCTCGTGCTCGATCGTATCTGCAACGGTATGAGCCTATATCTCGTATTTATAGAGTGTACTTGGTGGAAATTTGGACCAAATGGTGAGTCTCGAGTACAGCGTTCTCTTTTTTCGTCAATATACCAGATCATAAATTCTACGGCGCTCCTATATTACGTATAATCGCAGATAAATTGGGTATTGGGATTAATACGTTCGAAGTGAAATTTCATCCAAACGCGATCGTCCGGGTAACAGTATGGTCCATATTTTCCGCAAGTTTGTGTATGTACCTACGTTATTTTTGTACCGCGGAACGCTCTAGGCATAGCTCGTGCCAATAATACGATAGTTCGATGACGGTGTCGAAACTCGATCGAGTGAGAGAGCGAGTCAGTGAGACTTCGGGCTCGAACGATCTGTACACGAGGAGAGGACGTAACTTTTCTTATATCTTTCGAATCTCCGAGATTAACGTGCGGGACCAGCGAGAGACAGAAGGAGAAAGGGTGAGAGAGAGAGAGAGAGAGAGAGAGAGAGGGAGGGAGAGAGAAAAAGAGAGTCAGACAATGAGAGAGAGTTAGGCAGAGAAAGAGCAAGGGAGATATCGATTGGTTGATTGATAATATTTATTATGCTCTAGTAAGCTGTCGGGCAAATACAAAGTTACAGATGAGATATAAAAAAAAAGTATTAACAGGAACTTAAAGAAATATAAATTTGATAGTCAAAAAAGCGATAGTTAACAAAGTAAGAAATCGATGGAAAACAATAATAAACAGGAATTAAAGAAATAAGGATTCCATACAAAACGAAAATCAACAGAAATTTAAAAAATAAGGATTCGATATAAAACAAAAATAAATAGAAATAAAAGAAATAAGATTTCAATATAAAATAAAAATAAACAGAAATTCAAGAAAGGAGGATTGGATATAAGACAAGAATAAACAAGATTCGATGAAATAGAAAATAAAATATAATAACAAAAATAAACAAAAATCAAAGAAATAAGAATTCAATATAAAAAGAAAATAAACAGAAATTATACAAAGAACGATTTGATATAAAACAAAAATAAACAATACAAGATTCGCTGAAAAAGAATGTAAAATATAACAAGAAAAATAGAACTATAAACTCGATACAAACAAAAATAAAATTACAAACTGATGAGTAACTTAATAGACTTAACAAAATAAGATTCGAAGAAAAACAAAGAGAGAAAGAGAGGAAGCAAGAGAAGGAGAAAACTGCAGCTGAGAGTGCCGATTTCGAAATAGGAATCTTCGGGTTTATATCGCGAGTCGAGTAAGTCGAGATCGCGGACCACGAGAGCGAAATTAACGGCACGATAGAAGGAGAAAACACGAATGTACATTATATATATATATATATATGTAGATAAAGTCGGCGACGCGATGAGGAAAAGAGCCAATAGAGATCTGCATTCTAGATTCGATTGCATAGATCGCGAACCGATCATTATCGAAACGGTATTCCCTCGGAGTTTAAACGTCTATACGTACGGGCTATCCTCGCGATGATCTCGCCAGGGTTTCCTCTCGTGGCTTCGCGAGCTCGCAGCTCGCCGATTATAGCCGTGCGATCCCTCCTCGTACTGTTATTTTCCCATGACAACGACAACTCGTCGGAATGACGACGATGACGTCGCGCGGGGTAAAGACCCGCGGATACTCGGACGCGATGATGGGCGCTGCATAAACTTTATTACTTGAAAACCGCGCGTCACGGAGATACGATCACGCTTTTATTCCACATTCGTGACATTTCTTTTTTTTTCATCCTCTTTCGATCCTACCATTTTTCTGCCGCCACGTCGCGAACGGGGCATCGAACATTATGGGTGTGCGGGGGGATTGTTGCTCGATCGGTAACGGGATGATAGACGATCATCGCAGGATCCCGGACTCTTGTGCAACGCGAGAGCAAAAGTTGGACGAAGTCAACGCGGACTTGAATTTTTTAAATAATTTGGGAAATATTCTAGATAATTCAGGAAATATTCTAGATCGTTCTAGAAATACTCTAGATAATTCTGGAAATACTCTTGATAATTTTGGAAATAATTCTAAATAATTCTGGAAATATTCCGAAAATAATTCTAAATAATTCTGGAAATATTCTGGAAATAATGCTAAGTAATTCTGGAAATATTCTGGAAATAATTCTGGATATTTCGAGATAATGCTGGAAATATTCTGAAAAGAATTATGGATAATGCTGGATAATTCTAGATAATTCTGGATAATTGTGGAAATATCCTGGATGATTCTAGAAATAAGGGGAAATAGTTCTGGCTAATTTTAGATAATTCTGAAAATATTCTGGAAATATTCCGAATAATTCTGGAAATGTTCTAGAAATATTCTGGGTAACTTTGAAAATAAGGGGAAATAATTCTGGATAATTCTTGATAATTCTGGATAATTTTAGATAATTCTGAATGATTTTAGATAATTCTGGATAATTCTAGATAATTCTGGATAATTCTGGATAATTCTAGATAATTCTGGAAATATTCTAGATAATTCTGGAAATATTCTGAAAATAATTCTGGAAATATTCTGAAAATAATTCTGGAAATATTCTGAAATTAATTCTGAAAATATTCTGAAATTAATTCTGAAAATATTCTGAAAATAATTCTGGAAATATTCTGAAATTAATTCTGGAAATATTCTGAAAATTATTCGGGAAATATTCTGAAAATAATTCTGGAAATATTCTAAAAATAATTTTCTCGAAATATTCTGAAAATAATTCTGGAAATATTCTGAAAATATTCTGGATGATTCTGCAAATAAGCAAAAACAATTCTTTGCGATTTTTCGTAAGATGTGAAGTCTGATATTGGAAAACGTTTGAGAAAATGGAATCTCTTACTCAGGCATTGCATCGATTCCTAGGACAGTCTGGGAGTTTATATCGAGAGGGCATAGAGCAGGTCTGTCCCTCTCTCTCTCTCTCTCCCTCTCTCTCTTGCCAGGGCGTCCGAAACACTTCGATTTCCTTTCTCGTGCGCATACCAAACCTCGTAATCCTTTACTATCGCGTGTATATAGTATACACAGTAATACAGTGTTCAATGCCGCTACTTCCCATTCAATTCGTTCTCTCGTAGATCGTGCCTATCGCACGCCTCGCAGAGGTCCCTCCATACACGTACAGCGCTTATACAATATATATATATATATGCATGCATATACGCAAAGGCATATCGGCGGGGACAGCAATGGAACACAGGACCGCGACGATCACGTAGAATTATACGAGCAACGATGCCGGCTGATTATTCCCTCATAGAAAATTCATCGAAGAGAGACTAATTGCGACTAATGGCCGTTACAAAGATCGGGACAAGGGTAAAAGGGGGTGGAGGATGGGTGGGTGGATGAGGTCAATCGCTGGCATGCATAGCCGAGCAACGGGACGAAAAAGTTTTATCAAACTTATGTATATATTGTATATATGTTGGATTAAACAGTGAAAGTCCCGACGATCTTTCTGACGAATGAAATTTATTTTAAAACAAATAAAATCGACAATGATTGGGTAATTGATCGAAAATGAATTTATTAGCGATATCGTTTATTAATCTTCTCCATTTTTTCATCGCTTCCGGAAGTCCGTCTTCGATCGATTCTCTCCTCGCAGTCCTTCGTTTCTTCTCGTCTCCTTTCTTCCAAATTTTTCAAACCAAACCCTTCCTCAGCGACTCGTCCTTCCTTGCGACTGGTCCCTATTCCTTTTTCTCTTATTCCTGTTTTATTTTTTTCAATATTTTAGATCCCACATATGTGTAAGCTAGATGTATGAGAAAAAAATACATATGAATGTGCTCAGCAACAAGCACCGTCAAATTTCCCATCGAATGACCTCTTAAAACGTGCTAAAAATCGACAAAAAAAAAGCCTTTTTTGTCGACGTAAAAATAAAAATAAAATTCACACCATTTAATCGCGACACTTTCGATATTCCTCATGGCCTTTCCCAAACAAGACTCTATACCTGACAAAAAATTGAATTAAAAAAGAAAGAATATCTTCGTGAAATTTTCACATATCCCGTGAAACCATTGCCATAGAAGGAAGTGACATAAAAATCGAAAAATTGCTTGTCTTGGTCATCCGAAAGAGATGAGCAAAAAATGAAAAAGAAGAATCGTGAAATGAGAAGATACGGGCGTGCTGAGAGCAGCACAGTGGAACAAAACGCGCGGGGATGCTAAAGTAAAGAAACGACGTGTTGGGCCGTGCATTATTCTTGTTGAGGCGGTATTGCAGTGTCGTGACTACAATGCAAAGAGGAACCAATGAGAAGAAATCTCTTTTGCATCGATATATATATATATATATATATATATATATATATATATATATATATATATATATATAAATTGAACAAGAGTAGAAGTAGCACAGAGAATTGTGGAGTCCTTGTTGCTGCTGCTGGTGCTGCCAATCGGGCAGATTCAGACAGTTCCTGGTAACTTTCTCCTCGGCATGGTTACCGAGACACGGCATAGTCTAGGAGAGATTCGAAACTCGGCCACACGATCAGTGACGAAGAAAGGAGGCGAAGAGAAAAGCAAGAGTGAAAAAGAGAGAGAGAGATATCTTCGAGTCATGATCCCTTATGTAGATCCCCCAGCAACTATGTATACTCCATATAGGACATACGTACTTGTATAGTGTCCCCAGGTAACATGTAAGTTCGTTTGCCTCCTGTGTGCTAAGGAGCCCCACACCCACCCCCAGTTCAATCCGTACCCCCGTTTCCAACCCTCCTCGATGTTTTGACACACTTTGGACTTTCGAAAAAACTATTGAAAATTCTTGACATTTCTGCTGTCTTACATATATTGATTGGCATTTGAATTCCGATGGAAATTTTAGGGGGAGAGGATGCTTGATCAAAATCAGAATTTGACAAATGCTTTGTAAATTTTTTCTATTTATTTCTTTATGGTTGGCAAATGTAGCAGTTCAATGAAAGGTTACGTGAGCCCCTATCGTACTCTCTCTCTCTCTCTCTCTCTCTCCTCTCTCTCTCTCTCTCTCTCTCTCTCTCCTCTCTCTCTCTCTCTCTCTCTCTCTCTCTCTCTCTCTCTCTCTCTCTCTCTCTCCCTCTCTCTCTCTCCCTCTCTCTCTCTCTCTCTCTCTCTCTCTCTCTCTCTCTCTCTCTCTCTCTCTCTCTCTCTCTCTCTCTCTCTCTCTCTCCCTCTGGAATAAAAAGCCTTGACAAATGCACAAAAATAACGAGAGAGCAGCGAAATTCCACAGTTCTAAGCTTTAGAAAGGGAATCTCTCTCGCAGTCTCGTCGATCAATTTACGAAGAAAAAAAAAGATCTCTCGAAATATCGATTTCGGGGAATTACAAGAATGAGGAAGTTTTTTCACTTCGTTCGTGTCTCGCGTTTCTACATCGATAAATTTTCGGGCGAGTCGACGCGGTATGCTGACGTCCATGTATGTAGATATAAATACATATACAGTGTGTCCCGTAAATACGACGTCATACTTGAAGGGGTGCTAGATTGGATCACGACCTACTGGAATATCAAAATTTGCCCTAAGTAAAAAAAAACTCACCGTTTATTGAGATTTTTTGGATCTTTTTGAAATTTCGTAAAGTATACCTTGCATGATTTTTTTGCTGCGTTTTCGACAAATAAATTTTTTCGTAATCCTTTTTGGCATCAAAATATTCTTGAATAGTCGCTTTCTTCCCGGGACGTCTTGAGGACATTATTTTCATTAAGGTAATCTTGTTGGCTAGAAAATTGACCACCGTTTAACGATATTCATCAAATTAGCCGAGTTATAGAAATTATAAGGAGGACGCTCGGGGAGCACGGTCGAAACGCGGCAAACCTTAATCGCGTTTTTTTTAAATTATGTTTTTCAAATTGGCAACCACGATACCTCGATAACCAATTGGCCGATTGAGCCCAAATTTGGCATACGGCTTGAGTAGACTGTTTTTCAACGTTTGTAGTAGAATTAAGTCAAAATAACTGTTTTTTATATAACTCGTAGGATGTTCAGGAATATGGGAAAAATTGATAATCAAAGTATAGCGTGCCGCCGGTTGGTAATTTGTTTTTGCTGCATCCGGTACCAAACATCACAACACTTATACAGAATGAGAATATGTTTGGATTTTTTTTACATTCATACAACGTTCACAACATTGGTCGCCAGTTGGGGGCGTTTTCCACGCACCGCTGTAAACAAACGTACAAAAGTACGTGATGATATATTTTTTTTTTTATTCGTACATAATCTTAAAGGGTCAATAAGCATGTATAAAAAAATTTCGGAGAGAAAACGTCTAACCCTTTTTATATTCATGTCCCGAATCACTATTATCGCATTGCAACCACGGCTCCATTTCCAATTCTTCTATGCCTACCAATCCATGTACTTCTTGTAGTACTGCTGCAAAGCCACAAGACGATAGAATATTCTCAGATATCTCCAAAGCATCGTTCTGGATCTCAATGTCGTCTTTCGTTGGCATTATTTTTCGAAACGATCGTGCAATACTTTCATTTTTTACTCCACTTCATGCACGATCAAATTGCTCATGGGATCTCGTCTATAAAGTTAACGATTTGAGTATGTATTACGGAGCGAGCGAACATATAAGTGGTGGAAGCCCGATTAATCGAGGTTTTACTGTATCCTTTAATTTTTACGTTGTTGAAATTTGAAGGGTTAAGGCGGGCAACCACTTTAGGAGACAGAAAATTAGATGATTTTTTGGATTTTTTTTATTCCGAAAAAAAACGGATATTTCCGCAACTCTGACAATAGTTTATTCATATTTTCATACATCTCCAGTAATTTTTGCAAGTTATTTCATGCATTAATTAAGGTGTAATCCGCTGTGTCCCTTGGCGGGTCCTCATCGTCGTTGTCGATTTGCGGGAATTGTGCAGCTCGCAATTCGCATCTAAAATAGTCCAACAAATTTTTATACATTCTTGAGATGTTTTTTAAGAACATGAACCTAAATTTTGGAAAAAATATCGACATTTGAATGTTAGAACGTGTTTGAAAAAAAATGATCGATTTTCGCATTTTTTCCCCGGCATTTTGCAATAATAAATATGTTTTAAACAATCTAATCTTTCCAATTTTAGGTTCATGTTTTAATAAATTATATTATGTAAACGTGTTCCTAATTTGAAGATGATCCATCAATCAGTTTTTGAGTTATGATTCCCGCAAAGTGAAAAAATGTCGTTTCGAGAAAAACACGTTTAAAGTTTCACAAACGAAAAACTCAAAGTCAAATGTGTTTAATCAAATGATAAAGTGTCTTACCGATTACCAGCGATTCCAGCACCATACAGCAGTCCTTCCTCTTCCTCGTGCAACTCATTTGAAGCTTGCATTTCCTCTTTACGAGCTTTTCGAGCTTCTTTTGTCTCTAATAAACTTTTTCTATTTTACCGAGCCACGCGCATCTGATCCATTTGCTCGGCATATCCGTAGCTCTGCCTGCCAACTACGATTTGTAGTTCATTCATAACCATGAGTAGGGCTGAATGTCCTTCATTGAATAAAATAGCAGCAAGAAATGCCGCTACCTCGATTATTTTGTACCCAGAATGGAGATGTTTTGGAGCTAATCGCCAAACTGTTTGGGTTTGTTTGGGTTTTCATAACCCAAACAAACCCAAACAAACTACCTAACTGAGCTCTCGTGAATACCGAAGCGCGCTTGGGAGTCCAGCGGAGAGTCTGTATCATTTATATACATACCGTTAGAAGGAATCCGAATATCGTTTTGAAATTTTCAGGCTGTGTTCTTAAGATATTTTGCTAACGATTTATGAAATTAAAAAAAAAATTGATTTTTTGAAGCATCTACAGTGGTTGCTCGCCTTAACAGTTATTCCATCCACAAACGTTTTTTTTATAATACCTCTAACATTTTTAGGGACCATTTTGTACGAAATACAGGAAGCAACTATTCGAGGCCATTTTCATGCCGAAAAGTACAACGAAAAACCTAATCAGTCGAAAAACGCAGCAAAAAGATCATGCGAGCTAAAGAATTTTACAAAATATAAAATGTTCGAAAATCTCAAAAACCGTGGGTTCTTTTCTCAGGTCAAATTTTGATATTCCAATTAGCCATGACTCAATCTAACATACCCTTAAATATGACGTGCTGTTTACGGATCACCCTGTATATATATATATATATATATATATATATATATATATATACATATGTACTGTACTCCCGATGTGCTGTACATATACGATCGTAATGTTTTCCCACTGTTACGTGTGTACATCGCGTAACAAGACGTGTATAGCACGCTGACAATAAACGGGCCCCGCATACGTGCGTGTATTCGCAATAAGAGACGCACAATTGCGCGTAGCGTTGAGCGACACTCAACCATCGAAGACAAACTCGGAGGGCGAAGATTTAAAACGACTTGAGAACGAGATGACTGCGAGGCGACGAAAGCTTATTATTATAACGCCGCTAAATGAAATTATGCCAGCGAGTCTCGTGGGTATAGGGACGCATGAGCGTGTGAGTCACTTCCCATTCAAGACGACGTACACGTACATATAGGTATATGTATAAACGCGCAACTCACACGGGCTTACACGTAATCGCCGGGTTCGGTGCCAATTCGAACCAGTTCGGAATAATTTGGAGCATACTCGCGCGTCCAGTTGTTAAAAGATCTTCGACGTGACTTTGAAAATGCATGGGACTAGAGGCTCGTAGATTTAAGAATCTTTTTTCAGACTTTTTAGAACTATTTTTTTTTATTTAGAGCCATTTTTTCGAGTCTGTGATTATCGATTTTTTTATTAATTTTTTTCTAGAAAATATTACATGCGCGCTGAATTTTTTTTCTTCCTCGCACTTTATCCTGATTTCTTGGATTTTAGAATTTTTTTTTTTGAGACTATTTAGAACTTTTTTTCAATGTAGAGCCATTTTTTTGAGTCTGTGATTATTGATTTTTTATACTTTTTTTTCTAGAGAAAATTACAAGCGCGTTGAATTTTGTTTTCTTCCTTGTGCTTTATTCTGCGATCTTGGATTTCAGAATTTTTTTTGCGACTGTTTAGAACCATTTTTGAATTTTAGAGCCATTTTTTTTTGAGTCTGTGATTATTGATTTTTTATACTTTTTTTCTAGAGAAAATTACAAGCGCGTTGAATTTTGTTTTCTTCCTTGTACTTTATTCTGCGATCTTGGATTTTAGGATTTTTTTTGAGACTGTTTAAAACCATTTTAGAAATATAAAACCCATTTTTTTGAGTCTGTGATTATTGATTTTTTATTCTTTTTTTTCTAGAGAAAATTACAAGCGCGCTGAATTTTGTTTTCTTCCTTGCACTTTATCCTGCGATCTTGGATTTTAGAATTTTTTTTTGTTTGAGACTCTTCAGAACCATTTTTTAAATTTAGAGCCATTTTTTTAAGTCCATGATTATCGATTTTTTATTAATTTTTTTCTAGACACAATTACAAACACGATGAATTTTTTTTCTTCTCCTTACACGTTTTCCTGCGACGCGTTCGATCGTAAGAATCCTTTCATTGATGCGCTCCTTTACGAGAGTGAGAACTTGACCCGAATATGAAGGGAAAACCCCGTTTAAAAAGTACCCGGATTTATCGTACGAAGATCGCCTCCCGGTCGCGTACGAGACGCACGAGGTGAGAAGAAAAAAAAAACAGGAGAAGAAAAAGGAGAAAGAAAGAGGAGATATACACGATCGCGAGAAGTACGAGCTCCTCGAGATGGGCGCGGGACGTGACAATTGCCTTGTAAATTAACACAATTTTATTGCATTTCATTTACGATCGTGTGAAGAAAAAAATATTGGCGCGCGTATAATTATCATTGTTGTTGACGACGAGAAAAAAAAAGTGAAAACACGCTTTACGAGCGATACTACCGTGTTCGTATCTTCTTTTTTTTCACAATTTTTGCGGATGAACAGTATGCGGAAGTTACCACCGCAATCCCTCTGCAAAACATACGAGCTGTCTGATTTCTCTTTTTTTTTATTTTAGCTTTTTCGTTCATTACGCCAACACTGTCTCGCCAAATACGTAATCGAGAAGCGTGTACACGCGTGTGCACGCGGCCAAAAATGGGTGTATTTATAAAATCAAATGTAAAGGGGAATAGTATGTGACGGGGTACTATGTGTAAACACCCTTAAGGCCTTAGGCCACTCTAGAGGCCAAAAAAAGGGCATATTTTGTGATTTTTTCAGCGAAACCATAAAATAAATCGGAATTACAAAATAGGGGTTTTATTATACACGTAATTGACTATACAAAATTATTTTTTCACAGCGATACTTGCCAAAATGGCGACTGTGCAGCATTTTTCCGATGACGCCTTTATTTCTGGGAAGTCAACGGCCGGACCAACAGCTCCTATAATTTAACACTAAAGTTTTTTCGATTATATATAAAAAAAAAAGCTATAGAAGTACGTAAGATTTTTTTGATATATTGTTTTTTTGTCAAAATGGCGCATTTCTAAAACAAAAAGTATAAAATGCCATGAGGAAATCGTCAGAAAGTTGTTTATAAAAAAGGAACTATGCAATATAATAAAAAAATCCTACTTATTGACTCAGAAAATGTAATTCTAAATATACAGTTAAAATTTCAAGTGAATCGGTTGAAATTTGTTTGAGTTATGAGTCCGGACGACTTGAAAAATGTAGTTTTGAGATAAACGCGTTTAAAGTTAGTAGAAAGTCACGACACGTAAAAAAGGGGCAGAATTCGAAAATCGTGTACTTAGAGATTTTTCACACCCATAATCTTAAGGAATATAATTTTATAGGTACTAAGGTACATTTTTAACAAACAAAAAAAAATCGATTTTTGTAAAATCCTAGAGTGGTCTAAGGCCTTTAAGGAAAACGGAAATAAAACTACTATCACTATTTAATTTTTATTCGTGTTTTTTTTCAATTTAATCAATTTTTATTTATTTTTTTCAAGATTATACCTAATGGACGCAATTGTAAAAAGTGGAACGCTGTATGGATCCGAAATTTAGGTTTGAAAGAGGAGGACGCAGTTGAAAAATTTCCAGGCAAGATATGTAAAAATGGTCATGGGAATGAATATAAAAAAATCCTCCAAACTACATCTGGCGAATAGAGGCAGGGTGTAGGGAAATGGAGGCCGAAACATGGAAAAGATCCGCGAGCTATTTAGTAGAGGTACTGAAGATGGAGGACGTTAGGTGGCGCAAAAAATGCCTAAGGGAGGAAGTACGAGTAATTACAAATGGCAATCCATGAAAATGGGGAAAAGAAATGCGCGAAGCTATGGAAAGCGTAGGGGAGGGAGAAATCTGGCAATCAATATGGAATGAAAACATAAAGGAGCTGGGCAAAAAATAAAAAGAGACACGAAAATAAAATTTGAACAAGAAATTCAGTACGATTGGAGTAAAGTTGACGTGTCCACATACTGCAAGGAATACAAGCATAGAAAAACCGGAATACACATGAAAAGATACTGGGAAGACGAGGCAATCAGCGGAGAAATAAAAGAAACATGGGCAAGGATAAAATGTGGGAATATCGGAAGAGACGGCAAAAAAGAATATGCAGACTCCAAATGCAGAATTTGCAAAGAGGCAAATGAAAATTTGAGACACATCTACGAGTGTCCAGAGGTTAAGAGGAAACTCAATAAAGAGATAATGAAGGAATTGGAACAATGGTTGGAAAAGCGCAGGGGTATAGAAATAGACCGTAAAATAGAAGCGCAACTGAAAAAGCAATCGACAAAACAACTATGCGACTACATAAGGCGAGAAACTAGAATATTAAGATAAACGTAAGATAGTGAGAAAACCGATGTAAACTTGTATGTAAAGGCGAAGGGAAGGGCACCAATGTAAACACCCTTAAAAGGATATACAAGGAATAAAGACTACTACTACTACTATTTTTTTTTCATTCATAAAAAAATGACTAAATTCACTTGATTTGAACTTTATTCAAATTTTATTTTAATTTTATATCAACTTTATTTAAATTTATAAAAATTTTATATTAACACTTTTTTTTCGATAAACGTATTTTTAATTGGATATTTTTAAAGTGTACAAATATAATTCCATCGAGTTCTTTTTTACTCAGGCGACGCGAAAATTAGGGATAATCCAAGGAATCCCTTGGATCATGGTAATCATCCGAAGTTCATTGGCACATGTTCAAAAAAATATTAGCATCAAACCCTAAAATATTTGATTATTCCGACTACGCCTTAATTCGATGTACAAAATAATTCTCAAAAAAAAAACTCAATAGTCCATTTTTTCAATAAATAATTCGCTGGCTTCCCCCAATGACGCATTCCATTAGTCCAAATGGTTTTTTAGTGCAAGGTGCACCACGTGCTTCGACAGCTCCAAGACTACTCGACGAAAAAGTCCTTTCTATAAATATGCTTAAATTGATGTGAATGTGATTTTGAAGAAATTGAGATCGACGTAACGTTGTGTACGTGGACACTAAACTACGTTGAGGGTTCTCGAAGTCGAGGGTCTGCGAACATCAGCTTGCCCATTAATATACACAAATGCATATATGGAGCTGGATATACACGTGTATAAATGTATACACGAAAACGTGAGAGAATTTTGCGGTACGGCGTATACGGAGGCCTTACGGCAACGATCGGCAACCGGTCTTCACGCGAGGTTAAGTCGTAAACGTCCGGATGCAAACTCTTCATCGTCCGAGCCGCGGCAACTTTATACACAAACAGGATTCGCGAATAACGTACGCATTCGCGTCAGTCGAAGCAAAAGATTAGCCTCCGCCCATCTCGCGCATTTGTGTTTCAACAAGTAAAAAAAAATTCGTTCGATGTCGAATCGTGACGATTTCACGTGCGAAATTCGGGACGGAAAAAAATTGAATGCGTGTAACGACCGCGAGAAAAAAAACTTCGCGATCTTCTAGGATACCGAAGAGCTCGAAGGAGCAGGACAAGAATACGCGGATGCGCTCGATTCTCGAGTCCCGATTCGGGTCAGAAAAACCATTGCCCTGGCGTGCCGCGAAGGTTCGACAAATAATTTAGGTGTTAATTCGATGGCCTAATAAAAATCGACGTGGCTCGCTAACGCTTTAATCGTCGGCTGGATATTTCGACGGAGGCCTTCCGCTCTCGCCTTCAAAGTGACATAAAAATCTTACGTGGGCAATCAGCCGCCGCCACGATTAAATGTCGAGATATAAAAAATCTCGATGAAATTTCGAACGGTTCTTTTTTTTACTTGTATCACTGGGCAACGAGAGGGGGAGAGAGAGAGAGAGAGAGAGAGAGAGAGAGAGAGAGAGGGAGGGAGAGAGAGAGAGTAAGGCGGGAGAGAAAAAAGAGAGATAGATAAGAATACGAAAAACAAAAATAAAGACTCGATATAAATCGTGAGTCAAATTTTCACCTTGAGATAACAAGGTAATCTCGAATTAAATGAGACGATGTACAGTGGAATAAAAACAAAATATGCAGAAATTTGTGGAGAGGGTAACGGATCGATAAACTCAAACGAACCCAACCAAATGTAAAGTCGTCAAAGCTAAAGTCAATTTAATAAACTTCACAATATAAGGGATCCAAATATTGTGAACAAAATTTACGCATTTTTGGTCCGAAAGCTACATATATATATATATATATATATATATATACACACATAACCAAAAATCTATAGAAAGGGAGAGAGAGAGAGAGAGAGAGAGAGAGAGAGAGAGAGAGAGAGAGAGAGAGAGAGAGAGAGAGAGAGAGAGAGAGAAAGAGATTAGATTAGAGTAGGTTAATTAGTGCTCTCGGAGCAAAACCTCCTCTCGCATATCATTCTCATTTTTCGTGCAATGAAAAGAAAAAAAAATACAAGGAAATAAAAAGAGACTTGATACAAAAACAAAAGATAAATGACTGCGAATAAATTAAATTAAAATTACATTAATAACGCAAATAAAACGAGAGAGAGGGAGAGAGATAGAGAGAGAGAGAGAGAGAGAGAGAGAGAGAGAGAGAGAACATTGGTTTATTCGTGTTCCGGAGCTTCAGCTCTCTAGGATAAAATTAAAATTAAACCATATTAAAATTCGATCAAATGAAAAAATTAATGAATAATAAAAGTAAATGATCATTAAAATAAAATTCATTAAAAAATTGTATTAAAATTGGATAAAACAAAATGAATATAAAACTTTAAATGCAAATTTAAAAAATGGCCAATTAAAAACACAAATAACGAGAAAGAGAGAGAGAGAGAGAGTTTATACCGCACTCTTCAACCGAAGGTCCCGAAGAGTACCGTGCTAGAGAGAGCGAGAATGTTCATTTATTTCGTACTCTGGAGCAACTGCGCCCTAAAAGTACTCTAAGAATACCTAAGACAGAGAGAAAAACATTTTTTTTATCCAGCTCCACATTTTCCGCTTTCTCTCACAGACTGTGGATTAGTGATGTGCGATAGGTTAGGCAACTTTCTTGGACCACATTTGAGTGTTTCTTCTATTCAGAGTCTATCCCGCGAGTCAATACTAGACAACGCCCACTTTCTTATTGAACTATATGCTGTACCTATACGATACCTCTATATATATAGAATATATATATATATATATATGTGTGTGTGTGTGTATATACATGTATGCACTTTAGCGCAGAGGCAGTAAGCTTGAGAATTGCTCTCGATGCATAATACATACATATGTATATATCTATACACGGGCGTACGAGGGAGGAGAGAACGAGAGTTTCGCTTATGCATGCATCGTCTAGAGAATCTGGGCCAGCGGGTAAGGTAAGCAGAGCGCGCGAGCGCTCTCGATTCTCCCGCGTTCATACCGATAAATCTGGTCATTGTATCGATACCGCCGCCGGGCGATGGGGAAGAAAGTGTTCATCCGCAGTTGCAAACGAACAGACCTCGCGAAACGTATCCGCTTTCGCCAATATACTTCCTGTCATCACCGGATGTAATCTCGGTCGCTCTATGCATCGCTTCGTCACAGGCGAACCGAGTTATTTTGGTGAAATAAGAAATCGACAAAAGAGAGGCAGAGAGTATGTGTGTGTGAGAGAGAGAGAGAGAGAGAGAGAGAGAGAAGAGAAAAAACATTTGCGTTTCAATGAAGGGGAAAAGCGAGGCTGGCCTCGTATGAGATGGGGTAAGCGTGAAGGGAAACAGTTTTATGATCGCGGAAAACCGAAGGAAGAAGAGTGACCCAGTTACATTAATTAAAATGTTATATATATATATATATATATATATATATATACACACATATACATATATATATGGTTTATGGTAGGTAGAAAAAATTAGGTTCCGTAAATTCGATTGTGGTCAGTCCGGAGGATCTACACATTGCAACTGAAAGACAAGCGTCGAGGAATCTCGCGAGCAATAACCGAGAGAGACCGGACACCATAGGCAAAGCTAATTAAGGTCGAAACTCCTGCGTGCTGTACTCACTTCTACGGTCCTTGTCTTGCTTCTCTATCTCGTTAGCTTTCTCCACCTTTCTTTCCCTTTTTGTTAAGGCCTTAGGCCACTCTAGAATTTTCCAAAAATCGATTTTTTTGTTTGTTAAAAATGTACCTTAGTACCTATAAAATTATATTCCAAAAGACGATGGGTGTAAAAAATCTCTAAGTACTCGATTTTCGAATTCCAGCGCAACCCCTCTTGATTCATGTCGTGACTTTCTAGTAACTTTAAACGCGTTTATCTCAAAACTATATCTTTCAAGATGGCCGGACTCATAACTCAAACAAATTTCAACCGATTCACTTGAAGTTTTAACTGTATATTTAGAATTACATTTTCTGTGGAACTATGTGAATTTTTTTATTATATTGCATAGTTCCTTTTTTATAAACAATATTCTGACGATTTTCTCATGGCATTTTATACTTTTTGTTTTAGAAATGCGTCATTTTGACAAAAAACAATATATCAAAAAACTCCCACGTACTTCTATAGCTATTCTTATATATAATCGAAAAAACTTTAGTGTCTCATCATAACTCAAAAATTATAGGAGCTGTTGGTCCGGCCGTTGATCTTCCAGAAATAAAGACGTCATCGGAAAAATGCTGTACAGTCGCCATTTTGACATGTATCGCTGTGAAAAAATAATTTTGTATAGCCAATTACGTGTATAATAAAACCCCCATTTTGTAATTCCGATTTATTTGATGGTTTCGCTGAAAAAAACCACAATATATGCCCTTTTTCGGCCTCTAGAGTGGCCTAAGGCCTTAATATTGTTTTTGTTAATATTATTTATTGTTAAGATTATTTTTTGTTAAGATTATTCTTTGTTAGGATTATTTTTTGTTGAGATTATTTTTCATCAGGATAATTTTTTTAGAATTATTTTTCGTTCAGATTATTTCTTATGAAATTTATTTTTCTCTTAATAGTACGTTTTTCTCATCCTATTTTGGTAAATTTATGAAGTTTATCTTAGATTCCTGATTTCATTTTTGTTTATATGGATTTTTGTATTTCAATTTGCTGTTTTATTCCGTTTTTTAATTTTATTTTGTTTTTATATTTTATTTTCTATCTCATCGCATCTTTATTTTTATTCCATGTTAATCTTTATTTCTTTAATTTCTGTTTTTCTTTTTTTCCTGTGTTCCAACGTATACACTTGCGGGGTTTACGTATTACACTTCCCAATTAATTTCTGTTTACTTTTGTTTTATATAGAATCTTTATTTCTTTAATTTCGGTTTATTTTTGTTTTATAACAAATCTTAATTTTTTAAATTTTTCTTTATTTCTAGTCTTATATCGAATCTTTATTTCTTCAATTTCTGTTCATATTTTTTCTTATGTCGTCTGTACTTTTATATTTACCCAAAAGTTCACTGAGGAATAATAAACATTCTCTCTCTCTCTCTCTCTCTCTCTCTCTCTCTCTCTCTCTCTCTCTTTCTCTTGCTCTCGTTCCATATTTATTTTTCTTTGTCTTTCTCGTTCTCTCTCTCTCTCTCTCTCTCTCTCTCTCTCTCTCTCTCTCTCTCTCTCTCTCTCTCTCTCTCTCTCTCTCTCTCTCTCGACGAGGCATCCACGAATATCGTATTCATTCACGTGTATGCTCGGCTCCGTGCACGCTGCCACTCACAGTCTTAGAAACTTACATTAGGTAACTCGGCAGTCCTGTACGAGCAGTCCCGTGCCAAGATACAAAGGGAGTGAGAGCTGCGAGCCCTAAATGTGTCGAGACCGACAGAGAGAGAGAGAGAGAGAGAGAGAGAGAGAGATATGTATCCCAGAATGACCCAAATTTTCCGAATCCATCCATCGAACGATCGAACGAAAACCAGTTGCCACGTTATCGATACAAAAATAAATGAAACCCAAAGAATAGCTACGAAGCATAAATAAAATGGTACGATAATCCACAGAACTTTAATCTCTACGTTGATCTCCTTAGTCACGAAATGTTTTCAATCTTTTCCGCATATATGATCCATAATCGAATTCTTTCGGCATGAAAAAAAAAACAAGAAATATTCCGTATAGAGGTCTCCGCTCTTGTTGATATTTTCGCCTCATTTCCGCGCTCCTTATCGCCCGATACAGCATCAATCTTATTCAGGCCTGAAAAACGACGACGTAAGTAAGTTGGCGAGACGCGCGGGGGTGAGAAAGTTTCTTATTCGGAGGGAGGGGGGCGAGGAGCTCGCGATTCCACCCGATTATTCTCACCCAAAGTGGCTCCTAGTCATCCAACCCCTCCATTGACGAGATATTTTTACGCAATCACGTAAAAATTCTTTTACCCTGATGGAACGAGACTCATGGCATCGCGCTTGTCATTCGCGATGCCCTCACGCGTTTACTCTGTCTCTGTCTCTCTCTCTCTCTCTCTCTCTCTCTCTCTCTACTTGTATGATTTATCGTGGCTTTATTAGAAGCAACCGCACGCCGAAGGATCCCAATAGTTCCGAAAGGGAAGAAACATCCCCCTGCTGGTCTTTTTCTCGTTTTTTTTTCATACGAATATTTGACAGTCGCGCGAGAAGCCATCATTCTTCCGCGGGTCCTGACAGTGTGAAAAAGAGAGAGAGAGAGAGAGAGAGAGAGAGAGAGAGAGAGAGAGAGAGAGAGAGAGAGAGAGAGAGAGAGAGAGAGAGAGCGTCCAAAGGCTTTTACAGCGGCAAGAAAACCACCACAGTCACCCTATCCACACTGATGCCCGTGACTAATGATCATTCTGTCTCGCGAGCGCTCGATATTCAACGCGCTCGCGAGCCCTCGACACACGTACAAGCCGCGTTACCACGAGATAAACATGTGTCAAGAAAAGTTGAGAGAAAAAATATAGGAAAGAAAAAAAAGCGTATGGTACAACGTGTCGGCGAGAGAATCTCTCATTTCTCTTTCTCTCTCTTTCTCTCTCTCTCTCTCTCTCTCTCTCTCTCTCTCTCTCTCTCTCTTTCTTTCTCTCTCTGGCTCTCATTTACTTTCGTGGTCGAATCTGTACTCCCTATTTAGAAATTCCACTTTGGAAATTCCAATTTTAACAATCAACGCCCCTTTCCGGTCCCTCTCTGTCTCTCTCTCTCTCTCTCTCTCTCTCTCTCTCTGCCTTTACCATATCGTCTTCATTTTAATCAACGCACAGCCTCGCCAACCACATCTCTCTCTCTCTCTCTCTCTCTCTCCCAATTTCGAGAAAGCCAGCACTCCATTTTTTGTATTAATTAATTCCTGCATAATTATTTCCAAGCGTTACACCAGGCCGTAAATAATTTTACAAGGAAGGAGGTCTCTGGCCGAGGGAAAAACAATCCCGTGTTCGTCGAAACGTTAGAACAACATCAAATCAAGAAAATCGAATCTGCTTTTAATCAAACGGCAACGAGGAAACAAAAATAATATGCACGAAAAAAAAGAGATATTGAAGGGAATGAATACACCGTAAATTATTGACCACCCCATCGTTGGCTAGTTCCAGATATCGGTAAAAATTCCAATAATGAAAAATTCCTTACTAAATTTTCCTTTCACCGTGTAATTAATGTTACTAACAACTTTGCTGTAACCTCGGTATCTGTCGACAGAAAAGTGAAGACTTATTAGATAGAATCATGATGAACGACTGGGCGACAGGGGCGCAACCTATGAGTGCTATGGGCCATGCCAAAGGGGCGAAAATCTTTCGTCCCTTTCTCCCTTCGTTGCTCTTACTCTCACTCACTCTCTCTCTCTCTCTCTCCATCGCTTCAGCAAGATAAAGAGAGGGATGATTGTTCGGGGATACCGTTGAATTTGGGTGCGGCTTGTAAGCGCGTTGGTTAAACTAGGAAACACTTTGCCAGCCCGCACCGAGGGAAGAAAATACGAATCGTTGGGGTTCTAACGTTCCAACTCGCAGCTCCCGCAACGATGAAATGTCGGAGAATGATTTCATGCCTTCGCATTCCCCGAGTATATACGTGTAAACCCCCCCATGGAAGACTACCAGAGAGAGTGAGAGAAAGAGAGAGAGAGAGAGAGAGAGAGAGAGAGAGAGAGAGAGAGAGAGAGAGCAGAGGAGGAAAAAGAATCGTGAAAGTCAGATGGAGAACGACCAAGAGAGAGAAAGAGAGAGAGAGAGTCAAAGAAGGCAAAAGTGGAGAGAAGCTATGGCCCATCTGGAATAATAGAATACCATTTGCCATTGTGTATTGTACATGTATCTTTTCTCGTTCTCTCGACTCTTATTCCCTTTCCCCTTCGATATATACACAACACATGCCTACACATATTTGTAGATTAAATTCTAGCAAACAAAAAGCCTCAAGTCCAATCAAATCAGCTTTCCAATCCAATGAATTTCGCCCTTTCATTTACCTACGTTCGGTACAGCCCATAGTAGCCTGTACACGTGGATATACCCTTTTATAGTGGATTACATCTGTGTGCATCTTGATACATTGGGCAAGGGGCGGGGCGGGGGAGGGCGGGCGGGTGTGCATTCTCTCGAACACCTTCGGTTATAATACGGGATCCTCACTATTATTACATACTATATATTTTCTTCGTCTCTTGCTCGAACATCTCCGCTTTTTCTTGTTTATCCACGAGTTGTTCCACGCCAATTCAGCTACCCATTTTTTTCCATTTTTTTTTTTCGGCAGCCATTCAAAGTGACAGGTCTACGAATTAATTCAGCTTTTTTCAAACAGTTATTCGTAAACACAATAACGGAGGAGGAAGGGGGAAGGGGATTCGATAAAATATACTTAGCGACGATATTGGGTTTGTGGAGAGAACAGAAATGTGGAAAATGGGACAAGTTTGGGAAGAATGGTAACGTATGGGTTAAGCTTGGGGAAGGGTTAGGTTTGAATGGAATCAATGAAGCCGTAAGATACTTCGACAAATTTTTTTCTGAATTTTTTTTTTGGAGCTGTCTCGGGAATTTGAAGAAAAAAATGGGAATTATCCGGCCTGCATAAACTTAGGGCCCGAGAAACAGGTCGATTTTAGATATTTTTTTTATGATCGGAGTATTGGAATGACGAGGTCCAGGATTTTACACACAATTAATCCACAGTCTTGCCAAATTTCAGCTTTTTTTAAATCGATAAATATTGATAAACAGTGAACGTATTATTATTTAAACAAAGCGCCAACGTTGCTGCATGGCCAGTCAGCGTGGGTGGTTCTGGTAACCAGTTTTATCGGAAATGAATAATAAAAAATGTACTTCTAATATAATAATAAAAGTTTCGTGTGACCGAATACTTTATTGAAGTTTTCAAAATTACGAACATGGCAAACTGTAGGAGAAACAGGTTCGATTTTCGCCTAAAAAAAACATTTTTAATAATGTATTATTAACAAATAGATAAACATATTTTAAAAATCAACCAGCCATAAGATAAATGATGTTACAAACTATGCTCTGTTCGGATCTGAAGTGACTCGAAAGAATAGATATTACGAATTGCAACGTTTCCTAAAACAGTTTAAAAAAAAAGCACAAAATCTGTTGGATCTGGATGTTCCCAAAAATCGTCATAATTCGCTGAATTTTTCGAATCGTTGCAAAATCTTTCCGCCAAATGAAAGTCAGAACCCTTGGCTATAAAGCTATCCAATGAGAAAAAACGTATTTTTTTTTTTATTCAAGCTTATGCCGAGCCCTTAATTCGCCGACCTTCCTGGCACTCTAAAGAAATTCGTTCAAAAGAATAACGCGATAATTCTCCACGGTAATTCGGCACGAAATATCCTGTGTATACACGGGATTCACTTTATTCCTGTTTTATTTGCACTGAGAAGTGGCAAAGCAAAGATGGGCTCTCAAGTGTATTTAAAAGCCACATTACAATACTCTCAATTGTCGAGTGCCGAGTAAGATTCTTCACGGCCTAGCACAGCCTATGAGCAGCATATACATGCTCGGGAATTTCTCTTTCTCTCTCTCTCTCTCTCTCTCTCTCATTTCTCTCGTGGCTTATGCACAATCGGAAATCTTCGTGAACCGTGAAAGCGATTCCAGCTATATTCTGTAACGAACGGTAAAGGATTCCCTCCGGAGGGAATACCCCAGGAGTCACGTCCTTCTTCGCGACCCGCCAACGGATCACTTCTCTTCTCCTTTTTCTCACTTCTTCCTCCGACGGCAATTCTGTGCGACTACGATGCTCGTACGGCGATTTGTCACCGAATTGAAAATATTCATGACTTCGGGGCACAAAGAGGAGGCGAGTTATGAGGGATGTAACGATGATTTTTCAAATAAAACGGGAATAGAAATAGGATTAAACGAGTCAACAGGGACCACCGACGTTGTCCGTGCCCTTTCAGCCCTTTCGTTACTCTCTTTTCAACTATTTTCGTGTTATTTGTATGCAGCTCGTGCGATGGAACGAACAAAACGAAAAAAACAAATCCCCGAATCGAACGTAAAAATTTTGGACATCATCATTTTTTTTTGTATATTTAAATTGTATTTTTGCCCCGAGACATTTTCATTCCATTTGGGATTTTTCGAAAAATTACTTCGCTCGAGGTGGTCGTCGCGCTCCTTGTCGAAATCGATCGCAAATATTTCAGAGCTTACCACTTTTTTTTGCGTATTTATATTTTATTTTTACATCGAGGCTTTTTCAATAAGTTTCGAATTTATGAAAATCTAGAATATTTCGTATGGATAATGAATTAAATCCATTATATTTGTGATATTTTATTTGTGCATGTTTTTTTTTTGCTTATTTATATTTTATTTTTGCGTCAAGGCTTTTTCACAAGATTTTGGAGTTTTCAGTAAAAATATACTTCATTTATTATATTATTATAATATTTATTATATATTTTATTCATGCATATTATATTTTATTTTTAAAATTTTGCGCAATTTATTTTTTTTTTTTCCTCTAGGCTTTTTCAATCAATTGAGGATTTCCCCCAAAAATTTGCTTTGCCCGCTACGATCCTCGGGCTCCTTTCCAAAATATCGTTAGCCCCAAACAAACTTAATTATCTTTTCGAAAGCTTTTTCGAACCGAACAAACTCAACTTCCTCTTCGCTATTTCGACCCAAACTCGTGCTCTTTTTCCATTTTTTTCTGTCATAAAAATTTCTTCTGTCATAAAAGTTACTCACGGGCCTCCGGTGAAAAAGAAAATTCCAAGCGGAAAGCTTTTATTCCGAAATAAGCGGCCAGGCCGATACAGTTTTTTCCTCTCCCACAGACCGACGGATAAATTTGTTTTATTACAGATACTCCATGCTCGTACGCAGCAGGAAACAATTTGCCAACCGTTTTGTTTACAACCTTTTCGGGGGGGAGGGGGGCGCGGGGGAGTGCAAAAAAGCAAAACATTAATTGAGTCGCAATGAAGTTTTTCGTCGAGCTCGAGATATTGCATCGCCGAGTCCCCGGACCTGTGCATTTCCGCTCTCGTGCACGAAATATCAACTGTGTGCTCGCCGTATCAATTTCTTTTATTTTTATTTTATACAATACCAATCACGTACTGTTTTCGCGGCACATCAATTTTTACGCAATATCGAAACTAACGGAGGAACGACCGAAAGTCATTTTTTCCCCCTCGCTCAATTACAATTTGAATAAAAAGCTCGAGAATGTTAGAAAAAAAAAAGAAATTAAAAAATATATTTTTGCATCACGAATTGCATTCTAGCCTACACACTGACAAAAATGTATTTTCGCATATTTTTTACTCCTTTGACAAGAGAGCCCCGCAATGTCTGCCTGCGCATCAAACGAGCATCGCCCCCTCTGCCCACACCGCCCTCCCCACCCCCCGCACCACTTTCATTCTCGTCACTCGAAACAATAAACGTGAAAATGAGTGGAAAAATAAAATTTCGAGTCGCTCCGGCAAACGATAATGCTGCTGATGCTTATGAGAAAGAGCCAGCGAGAAAGGGATCCATAGTGGCCCGCCGCCTGCAATAGAAATGTCATAATGGTCGGTGAAGTAAAAAAAAAAATGTATAAAATAAAAAGAGTCGAGGCCTCATGCGGTCGAAACAATACGAGCAACGTCGACGAGACCATTGTACTCGTTGCACCGCGGGTTCGTCGTCTACGGATCGTTTGATGCTGATGCTGGACGTCTCTCTCTCTCTCTCTTTCTCGCTCAGTCCCTTGCTGTCCGTATCGAAAAGCTGGAGTCCCATTAGACTAGACTCTTCCGCTTTCTCTCTCTCTCGCCCTCGCTCTCTCTCTCTCTCGCCCTCTCTCTCTCTCTCTCTCTCTCTTGCCCTCTCTCTTTCTCTCTCGCGCTCTCCCTCTCTCTCAGTTTATTACACAATCCGCTATTTCCCTGGTGTATATTTTCCATAAATCTCGGTCACTGCACTTTCAGCAACGGACACTTTCGTGAACGGAAAAAGAGAGCCTTTCTCCGGCAAATTGGAAGCTTTGCAACAAACATACACTCACACGACAAACGTTAAATTGTCGTTTTAACAAAGTGATTTCAAAGACAAAATAACATATACGTTACTTGTATGGAAGCACGTCCACCTGCGTAAAAGTGAATGTATCTTCTCTCGTGGGAAAAGCAGAACGAGGAAAACCAACAGAATCGTGCACGTCACTTGCACAGTAGTCCATTAAGAATTTTCATTTCTCAATATCGTCCCTCTCTTCTCTCAGAAAAGAAATATATTTCACCTGTACTCATAATCATTTGAATTCACTGAATATTCATAGACATTTTTCTTTTTCCCACATATTAAGGCTGTCAAAGTTTTTCGTGCTTGAAATAGATCGAGACATCTTCGATCTCGATGAAGATTTCGATAATCGAAATAAAATAAAAATAAAACTACGTAACGTCGAGAACTCGAGGCTCCAAAATTGAATTGCATTGTTCGAAATCGATACGAACGATCTTAAACGCATAAATACTTTATGTGTGTATGTGCAGCGGGGCCGGGGGGAGGGGGGTTAATAAGATGATTTTAGAGATTGCCTAATGGCTAATGGATCCTTCACTCACTTCAGTTTCATTGACGCCTTGAGCACCGAAAAAACACTTCCCTTGTACACACTGCCCCACTCACATATAAAAATAATCATAATACTATTAGTAAAAAAAAGACAACAATAACTGCCAGTGCAATAATAATAGCAATAATAATAATAACGATGATGATGATGATGATGATGATGATGATATAACCTCATAAGTCCCGACCTTTTTTATACTATTTGTAAAACTAATGCGAGTTTGGACTTAATTTAGTACGTTGGGAGTTAGGATTTACGACGATAAATATGATGACAATGATAATAACAATAGTAATAATAATAATACTAATAAGAATACTGATGACGATGATGATGATAATAAAAAATGTGATGGCAATCATATTGAATATTATTATTATATAATATAATGAAAATAATAGTATAAATAAACGAGCATGGATCGCGTCCGTCATGAGGAAAAGAATACCACACCGATCCACGAATAAAAGACACACGTGAAACTTGCCATTGTATCGTAGCCGTCACATATTCCTTCATCCGGAAGTTGCAATTGAAGAATAAGAGTCCCCGCAGACAGCAGACTTTCTATCGGCCAATAGTTAAGTCGAGTTGGGCTACTAGCGTGCACACTGGGCCAACCAAACAGTCTGATTGGTAGTGAGTGAGCAGACCAGCCAACAGTCGGCCGATTGCTCTCGATTCATTTGCCAGTTGCCAAGCTGCTCTTGAAGAGAGCAGTAGCATAATGAAAATCAATATAATATTATCCAGAAATGTTGTTATTGCTTTTATACAACGGAGGAGAAGAATCAAGAAGAGCCACCGAGAGTATTGGGTGCATCCCGTCTACGGTGATAGATTATCGCAAGGGAAGTTTTACACGATGCATTCCAAATTATGAGATTTCCCGGAAAAAAAAAATTTCGCTTTTTATGGAATGAGCGTAACCAGCTTCAATGAACTTTGCAAATTAATTGGGCCAGCAATAGCGAGGGAGGATAAAAATTTTAGACTTTCTATACCTATGCAGGAGAGATTGAGCATAAGATAAACCATAACCACGATTAATTATCTTTTATTAGAATTAAAATCACAAAATGAATTGAAGCTATCGGCTGAGTCGACCGACTCTAGACAATCGACAACTGCGTGCACGCGTGGAACGCGCGCCATACTGATTTAGCAGACGGCCGATAGTTCGCCGACAATTCAATTTGAAGGCAATCGTTTAGTCCATCAAACTTATTTATCGGCCGATACAAAATCGTCATAATGTGCGCACTTGCATACATCTTCATACTGATTAAGGCCTTAGGCCATTCTAGGATTTTCCAAAAATCAATTTTTTTTTTTGTTACAAATGTACCTATAAAATTATATTCCAAAAGATTATTGGTGTGAAAAATCTCTGAGTACTCGATTTTCGAATTCTAGCGCAACCCCTCTTGATTCATGTCGTGACTTTCTATTAACTTTAAACGAGTTTATCTCAAAGCTACATTTTTCAAGTCGGCCGGACTCATAATTCAAACAAATTTCAACCGATTCACTTGAAATTGTAACTGTATATTTAGAATTACATTTTCTGAGGCACTACGTAGGATTTTTTTATTATTTATATTGCATAGTTCCTTTTTTATAAATAATTTTATGACGATTGTTTCATGGCATTTGATACTTTTTGTTTTAGAAATGCGCCATTTTGACAAAAAACAATATATCAAAAAATCCTACGTACTTCTATAGCTATTCTTATATTAGGTGGATGACTTAATTTTTACTGATTTTTCAGCAAATTTATTTAATATAAAAAAATAAAGAACAACGTACTTAATCTTGGAAATATTGTCCATCGTTTTTTATGACCTTGCGCCATCTCACAGGTAACATACGAATGCCGTCGCGAAAGAAACTTGCAGGCTTCGAGGCGATAAATTCATCGACGACTTTACGCACATCGTCCAGCGTTTTGAACTGTTTATCCATTAAGGCGTGCTGCATTGACCGGAACAAATGGTAGTCGGATGGGGCCAAGTCTGGTGAATATGCCGCGTGCAGGAGAACTTCCCATCCCAAGTTCAAAAGGGTCTTTTGAGTCGGGCGAGCAACGTGAAGTCGAGCGTTATCATGCAGCAGTATGGCTTGCCTGCTTCCTTGCCTAGTAAATAGCCTTTTCTTATCAAGTTCTTCACTCAGTTTGTTCAATTGTCGGCTGTAGTGTTCCGCAGTCACCGTCTAACCAGTTTCCAGGAGTTCGTAATAAAGCACACCATTCATGTCCTGTCCAGGGCGCGGCTGGTCACTAAGAACGAAATCACCACTTCTAAAACGATTGTACCAATCATTACACGTTTCATAAGACACAACGTCGGCACCAAGTACACTACAAATTGATTCCCGTGCTTTAGAAGCATTTTTTCCTTGTTGGAATTCGTATAAAATGCAGTGCCGAATGTGCTGTTTATCAGTTTCCATCATAAACTCTGCTATTCTGAGAGGTTATGTAACTCACTTAGACTTGTCGTTCGGTGTTCTGAAACCTTACGTCCGATCCTTTCAAAACCACAAAAGACCGCGAAAATATTTCTATTTTAAATATAATTTTAAGCTCGAAGAAAAAATCTGTAAAAATTGAGTCATACACCTAATATATTACCGAAATAACTTTAGTGTCTCATCATAACTCAAAAATTATAGGAGCTGTTGGTCCGGCCATTGACCTTCCAGAAATAAAGGCGTCATCGGAAAAATGCTGCACAGTCGCCATTTTTACATGTATCGCTGTGAAAAAATAATTTTTTATAGTCAATTACGTGTATAATAAAACCCTTATTTTGTAATTCCGATCTATTTTATGGTTTCGCTGGAAAAAAAATCACAAAATAAGCCATTTTTTTGCCTCCAGAGTGGCCTAAGGCCTTAAGAACCCGACCAAACTATCGGCCGACAAAAAGTCCGCAGTCTGCGGGGCCTCTAAGAGCGAAATAACCTGCGATCGAACGGTGAAAAATATTTAACGCGATTGTTAACAATTTAAATTTAACCAAAGATCATTTTTCATATGTACCTTGACCATTTTCAAGTCGAAAATATTTTATAATTACTCACTTCCTGTTTCTTTTTTTTTTTGGACACCTTTCGAAATATAAAAAAATCACCCTTTTCGCTACGGTTATAATCGCGGTTACGCCCTTTGACGATGAACCCACAGACACACATACACATTTGTGTTTATTTCGAGTACCGAAGCGAATGAGGTTTTCAGAAATTCGTAACGCTCTATGGGGACTAGCCGGTTCGAATAATTCCATAGCTTTATGCTATTTCAATATAACTTGCTGTGACCCAAGTGCAAGAAGTCATTGTTCGAGGTTTAGTGAGTTTTTCACCGCGGCCAGTGTGAATCATCATCCCCTACTCGAGAATTGTTGTCTCTCTCTCTCTCTCTCTCTCTCTCTCTCTCTTTATGTATATGTGCGTTCTTTGAGCAAATAGAGCGAGTTTCGAGTACGAGGGGTCGTCCCCGCGGACATACAAAAGCAAGTATACAGGGAAAACCTTCCGAAGCGTTGCGCGTGTATTTTTCGAAGAGCGTGCCGACGGTGCATTGACGTTTCTCTCTCTCTCTCTCTCTCTCTCTCTCTCTCTCTCTCTCTCTCTCTCTCTCTCTCTCTCTCTCTCCTCTCTCTTTCTCTCTCTCTCTTTCTCTTTCTCTCACACACACTCTCTCTCACTCATTTTCTTCTCCCCCCCCCCCGTTGCCATCTCCTCCGAAAAATGGTCGCACCTGTCCGTTTGGCTGTTCGCCCTTCCCCCCCATATTCTTCTCATCTCTGCGCATATCCTCGAGCCTCGGACACCCTCCGCGACATGTTCCGTGTATATTTGTACGAGGCCGCAAAGACCAAAAGAGTCAAAAGTCCCAAAAGGCAGTTATAAACCGCGCTTATATGCGCAACCCGCCCGATGTATATGTGCACAAGAGCGAAGCGCCTGTTTGCTTAGGATTTTTTTTTTTCGAGAGATCTCGGGCGCGGTACTTCTTGGCTCACTTTGCGCTCAATCTTTGCGGGAGACGTGCTCAAAGCCGGCCAGGACCAACTACGTACAATATACAAAGAAATTCCCAGACTTACGCTTCACTTCGACAAATTGTCGTCACTTTTTCCATTTTTTTCCCCCTTCACCAGCATAATGGTACCTTGTGTGCCCTTCCGGGCTTTCACGGTGCCCTCTTACTTTTGGCTTACATACTCGTCACTCGAAACTGAGGAAAACCCGTAACGATATATATACAGTGGGTAAAAAAAGTATTTGTACACCGCGTATTTTTCAAATTATCCTGCGAAAAAAAACACTAGCATTTTTTTTTAAGAAAAATCAAATTTTCGAAAAAAATAAAATATAAAGCATTTTATTTTTTTTCGTAGGACCATTTGACAAATACGCGGTGTAAAAATACCTTTTTTATCCACTGTACTTTAGAAAAAAGGCATAAGCAGTAAGGGTCAAAAATGTCATAAATTTGACGTCAGCGCAATGCTTGTATTGCGAGTTTGTTTTTTTTTTACGGTTCGCAACAATTATTCTATTACCGCAAGCATCAGCGAGTGCAGCAACTTATGCAGTCCATTGAAAAACAAATATTTACAATTCTTCATTAAACTGAATCAATTCTGAACGTGTCAAGTGTCAAAAATAAAATATATCACTTCTCTTTAAAATTGCATTTTATTTAACGTATAGCCGCGCCACGGCGATTAGTGGTATTCAAACACGCGTGCCATTTAGCACTCGTGCAACGTTACCACGCTTCGCCTCTACGTTTCGTCAGTGGGGGGGGGAAAACCGATCATTTTCATTTACAAAAATTTCAATAATTAATAAACGGTGTAGACAAATCGTTTAATTTTTGGGCGACATGATTGTTATAATGTGCTGAGTGATTTGACAGTTTTTCATAACATTCTTAACATTCTTTCATATTATTTCGTGCGTAATACTGACGATTAGCGATGAGTGTAAGGCTCCTCCCTATGCTAAAAAGTGTTTTTTTCAATTGCAAATTTTATGAAAACTGTATAGGAGATCAATTTGCGGGACTATTCTATTGTGATGGCTCAAAAAATAAACTATTTTTTAGTAATTTTTTTTTTAACTGTTCCATGTATCGGTGCAAACTATTTTTCGCTTAAAGGTACACTCTTATAGAATAGAAACAAATTTTTTGTTGTTGAATATAAATGTATATTTATTTAACAATTTATAATCGTGCAAAGGCATGAAAAAAAAAGTATGTTGCTTGCGTTGATGATTTGCGCTCTCCAGGTAATCTGAAACAAAAAATTCAAAAAGATTCTCAATCTGTATGAATTTCGCTATCGCCCGAACTAGAATTATTAAAAAATCTTAATTTTTACTTATACTTTAAAAACGACGCCATTTTGTTACTTTTGCAATATAAAATAATTATTCTAGTTCAGGCGATAGTGACACTCATCCAGATTAAGAATCTTTTTGAATTCTTTGTTTCAGATTACCTGGTGAGCGCAAATTATCAACGCCAGCGACATACTTTTCTTAATGCCTTTACACAATTATCAATTGTTGAATAAAGATACATTTATATGCAACAGCAAAAAAATTGTTTTTCTTTCTATAAGAGTGTACGTTTAAGCGAAAAAAAGTTTGTACCGATACATGCAACAGTTGAAAAAAAAATTATAAAAAATAGCTTATTTTTTTAGCCATCACAGCAGAATAGCCCCTTAAAATTTGAAGGGTTCATTCGGTATATGACAAACAATATACTGTATAAATTTAAATCAAAGTTCTTAAATCCCTATAGGGGTGTGGTAGGATCTGGGGACGCTCAAAAAAATGTCTTCACCGATTTGTTTGAAAAATATGAACGGAAAGGAGACGAGAAGAAAAGAAAGAGTTCGAGGAGAGTCGTGATCGAGAATGGACGTGAGAGAGCGATTAGAAAAAAAGAGAAGATTAATAAACGATTTGGTTAAAAAATTTATTCGCGAACAATTTCACAATCATTGTCGATTTAGTCTGTTCTAAAATAAATTTCATTTGTTAATAAAAGATCAACCCTCACTCTTCAATCCTACATATTATATATATATATATATTAGGGTGGTTCACTTTTTACCTTGTTCTTAATTTCTTTGCGGGCCACCTGAACAAATTGTGACAAATAGAGAAAAAAAAATATCGCAAAGGCTCTCTGTAATCGTAAAATGTTTAGAGGTCTCTACCGAGCATTATAACATTTTTACTATGTATTTTTCCCACCATGGAGCCTCGATTCGTGTCGAGTATGTCATGGTCTCTATCGGACTGTGTTTAAGGTAGTAGTCTCGCCCCAGTCACGTTGAAAAGTTTATTCTCCGCTCGTTGTACATCTTATCAGGATTTGGAAACTTATAAAGTAATGATGAAAACGCCTAATATAATGTTTACCTAACCCTCACTTTTGTATCAGACTATCCATTCTGGCTACTAGTACGTAGATACTCTGCGTATACGAATATACACACACTACTGTAATCTAGTTCTAGAACTAGATGGGTTAAACAAATCTTCATGATTTGTTTAACCCATTTTGTCATATGTTCTTCTGTAATTAAGAATTTTAAAAAAATCTGTAGAAAAGTTTCGAAGTTATTGCGTGAAATGTGAAATTTTCCACTGCTCTCCATAAGAACACGTGTAAAATCATGAAATCTTTGATTGCCAATATCTCGAAAACGAAACGGTGAATCCTTTTACGATTCTGGAGGTCATCATTGAATAGTGTCCTGTATGAGTCCTCAAAAGAAAAAAATAAAAATCTATAGAAAAACGCCTTGGCGAGACTAGTACCTTAACGTGGCTACTACCGTCCTAAAAAAGTTCATGAACCATCTATGGTATCTGTCAGAAGAGTTAATGTGTTTGTCTTTTTTCGATGACGACGTTCCAATTAAGACGAAGCGCAAAATGACTGAATCATTAGCACGTCCAGGGAGTACCAGTCGTCAAATGACAGCTGATATAACAGTCCAGAGCTTTCTTAATATCAGATTGGCAGACTTCGTAACCACTTGTAGCTTGCGATTTTTTTTTAATAAAAATAGAACCAACTTTTCTTGCTCGGGACCCACTGGAGTAGAAAAGTGATGAAAGCTTTTTAAAGTTTTTCGCTATTTGCAAAGGATTCCGTGTAGTAAATGACACAGCAGAGCGAGAAGTGGCCCTTATAGAAGAATTTAATCGGGCTATTACATATGATGAAGAACAGAAACAGTATCTGCTGTTAGTCGTAAGCAAACATCGGAAAAAACATGCCAAATTTCAATATCAGTACGATTGCACATGCTATAAAGAATTAAGATAAAGTTACATTGTTATAACAAGTACAAACAAATGTTTATTCCGACAAATAGTTTGGAAAAAATATAAATCATTCAATTTCATTCATTTTCATAATGATTTTGTTTAAACCCTGGTAGCGACCTCTAAATATTTTCCAATTACAGGGAGCCTTTACGATTTTGTTTTTTTCTCTATTTGTCACAATTTGATCGGATGGCCCGCAAAAAATAAAATAAAAATGGACCACCCTAATATATATATATATATACAATATATAATAGCGTCCCTGGTTTGCCTCGTACTCGTGTATAAACAGCGGCAAATGGCCAAGTTTGTTTGAGGAATATTCAAAGATGTTCCCGTGGGGAAAGGAGAAAGATCGCGAGGGAGAAAGAAGGAGAGCGTGACTCGACTTTATTAGAGAGCCAGAGAAGACGAGAACGCGGGGGCCTCTTCCGTACAACAAGCCGAAGGGAAACCACAGCCGGAGATCCAGAAGCTGCCGAGGCAAACTCTTTCCAAGACGATGAGGGAGTGGGAGCGATCCTCGCGGCCTTCCCTTTGGCGAATTCCCCTCACCCCTTGACCTCCCTGCCGCCCCTCGGCTTCGCTCTTATTATACGCGTATCTCGATACATACACGCGGCGATCGCTCGTTTACTCATCGCTGCCCGACTAATTATGCCGAATCGTACCCATTTAATTGCAAAAGACACACCCGTATACAGATGTAACGATATATACATTTGTATATCCCGGCCGGTTCTCCAGAACACGTGTATACATATATACATTTATATATGCGTGACCGCAAATAATTCACCGAAATCTACATACTCGTCGAGTACCTCAAGGATGACGCGTTCGATTATAAATCAAGTGAGGATTTATGCGGTGCAATAATTCTTGCAAAATGAGTAATTCCATTGCCGCGATTAGACGTCTTTATGGCTCGGAAATATCCGAGGGCTAGATCCGATCGAGCTGGACTAATTCTTGTTTTTTTTTTCTCACGTTTCTCATTGGAATAACGTCTAATTAAGGGATAATTTGTGAAAAGCGACAGAGAGAGAGAGAGAGAGAGAGAGAGGGGGAATGTTATTTATTTCGTGCTCGGAAGAAACTAGTCGCTCAGAGTGCCGTACACATCAGGATGGAAAGTGCATAGGCACTGGAGGGTTAAACATAAATGTAATAGCAGTGAGGCTAACCGTTAGTGACAACAAACTATTAGCTTCATAAACTATATAATAATACTTTTTTCTTTGTCTTTTTACGGAGGTTGTGGAAAATCTTCCAAAAGGCGTTCGGCAGGGTCCACACTTCCGGAACGCGTGGGATTTTTACCCATTAAAAACTACACCCTAAACAATATGGTAAAGGCCCGATCCTGACATCGCTTTCGCATCAGGG
>OZ010711.1:32521771-32543213 GCA_963932345.1 Ophion ventricosus | reverse complement strand
TATTATCACTTCTCTCCAGGAAATATAAGTCTTTCAAGGTCTATATATTGTTTTTTTTTCGAAATTTTTTATTAAATGTAAAGAATTTTGTTCGAAATTCTGTTATTAAAATATATAATTGTTGACAGTTATACTGTAGCACCAATTTTTACCTAATCTTTTTCAGATCCTTGAATAAATGATTTCAGAAAACGTCCAGCGTCTCCAGCTTATACGGATCGGTATCTCCTGGTGATTTTTACTTTCACCCCTGGGATCTGATTCGATATCGAACTACATCTTGTTCTAGAAGTTCGGGATTCTAGTCTGGATCCTATGCAAAGTTTCTATTTGGATTCTGACTGGAGTTCTTAAGGGGATAAGTGGGTTTCGAAGCCAAAAAAAGCATATTTTCTCTATTTTTTTTAAACATAATATATAAATTATTTCATTTAAATGTTAAGCACATAAAAGAGCAACATTTGAACAATATTTTTTAAAAAATTCATCCAAAAATTTGGAAAATTCGGCCGATGGGATCTGATTTCCGGAAACCCCTAAAAAAAAGTGTCCTCGTAGTGGTCAGGATAACTCATGATAGCTTTATCGGAAATTAAAAAACCAAATTTTTTCTGTCAGTAGATAAGTATAGCTCGTGTTTGAACGAAGGATTTAAAAAAAAATTGAAATATGAATTTTTGGCAGAGTTGTATGCAAAATAGTTCAATTTTTGGTACAATTTACACTACGTATAGCCTCGTAAAATTAGTTGTAATCGAAAAAAAACCATCGTTCAATCACTAGTCAATGCTATTTTGAAGAAGTGTGCAAAATTTCAATAAGATCAGTGCATTAGTTTTTGAGAAATCGTGTCCACCGACTTAAAAAATAGTGTTTTGAGAAAAATACGTATACCTGCGTCGCTCCCGGCCGGTCCATCCCAACGGGGGGAATTCCCAAAGGCTCTCTCTCTCCTAGACTTTTACTCCGATTGACTTAAAACTTTGGGAGAATATTCTAGACATATTGTACTATTAGACAAAATTTTTAAAAAATGAATATTTTGAAATTTCCAAACCCACGCAACCCCTCAATAGTTCCGGATTAGAATCCTGCCTGGAATCCGATTTGCGAGCGTACACGGAGAGAATTCAATGTTAAATATTACCGTGCAGTAACGGTAACCAGATGACAACCCTGAAACTTCGCTTATTATTACTGAGTAAAACACAGATTTTCACGAAAATAAAATAAAATTTCTTCTTCAGATAGAAAATTTTACCAGATTTTCTAGTAAATTTTGATGTGTAACAAAATACGCAAAACTTAAATTTAAAAAATATATAATGTCAGCGAAATTTTACTATGCATTTTATTATTTTATGCCTTTCAAAAATGTCTATAAAAAAGTATCGTCTTTATAACAGTTATTTTAAGATTTATTATAAAATTGAATGAGTGTCATAGGAAAATGTATTGTGCTCTCGGTAAAAATTATCGTGCGCGCTACTCTTCTTGTATAGTAAAATTTTAGCTACGTATTTGAAATTTTCTGTAACGTGAGTTAAAAAAAAAACTTGTCGCATACGAATTATTATACTTTTCTCACTTGTCACCACATTGAAATATATCACGGTAATTTTTACCGTGAAATTCACGACAAAAATTACTTTTTAATTCTCTCCGTGTAACATTTCACTCCCTCAACCGATCCGATATCCGACTGGATCCCGATTGAGAAAAGTAGTCCGAAACGGAGACTGTGTCCATGACAATATTTCTGCACGGATAATAGTTTTCAATGCATATTCGCCATATACGCGAGTTTCAACAAAAATCGAATACAAACACCACCAAAGTGCTTGTCCAGGATCTTTCGCGTCGAGAAACTGCCTCGTTTTGGGCCCGCGCGCCTCTCATATCCCTCAATGCGTTGCCCGCTCTCCGCGCGCGCGCCTTCAGCCGCAATTATCGGACATATATACGCTGGTGTGTTCACGAAGAGCCGGAGAATATGAGATAGCGAGCGAGCGAGCAAACCGGCGAGCTCACTCTATAATTTCGCACCGATCGCCCCCCCCCCCCCCCCCCTCTCCTTCCCTCCCGCACTCTCCCCTTCACCTATACCTCCCCTCTCATCGCGCACTTCGATAAGCTCCTCGCGCGAATAAGCCGCTGCTATGTACCACGCGCGCACACGCACAAAGACCCCCGGAAGAACGAAAAAGGAGAAGAGCGAGTGAGAGATGAAAGGAAAAGACGAAGAGAAGGAAGAAAAAAGAACGAGTGGTGGCGACGGAGGGGGAGAGAAAATTCCACGTGCACGCACGTATATAGTATATATATAAACGTGTATACGCGTCGAGTAATTATGAATCGCGGATCGAGTAACGAGTCTATGCGCGCGTATGTGTGCGTGTGTGTTTTATAAATGCGTATCTTGTTCTAGCCGCGATTGGAAGACAAAAGTTGTGTGAGATCGAGAAAATGTATCTATAAATATATATATATGTGTGTGTAAGTGTGTGTATGTATTTGTATATATATAATTGTACAGCGCAGCGCCCACTTCCGGTTCGAACGTGCTTATTTTTCAATTTTTTTTACAGACAAATGTATTTTTATTACTAAAAACAAAAGCAAAAGGAAATGTATATACAGGGTGGCCCGAAAAGTGACGTCTGGAGGAAAATCTAGATGTCTCGTATCGATAGGACGGGGTATTTAAGGTTTGAAGCTCAATAAAACTCATGTTTTTAAAGTCACATAATCGTATTTATCTCCGAGTCAACATACAATAATCAGTCTCTCAAGATTTTCGCGAATTAGGAACATTCGAGTGATAATTATAGCAAATAAAAATGAAAAACAAAAAAAACAGAGATCTCCCCCATCTTGCCCCGTACTGCGGGCAACATGGGGTAACCCCCCCCCCCCTCCCCGGAGCATGATGAGGTACATTATTTCCCAATCACACTACACCCAAAGAAGTGGCTTTGTTCGGGAAGCGCACAGACATGAATAGTATTTTTTTTTCGTTAATTCAGCTTTTTTTCTTTTTCGTTTCTTGCTTGATGCATAGCTTCTTCGGACCATGTTCCCCTCTCCGTCTTGCGTTTATAATTCCGTATCATCCTCGAAGAAAAGGAAGCTATGTGTAGCGAACAGTTTTATCAAGAGAAGATTATTTAAATGTAATAATACACATGCTGTCTGAAAAACAACATAAAAATCACAAAAAAACTGAATAATCCTGTGTCCCATGTACTATGGGGCAAGATGGGGTGGTAGATCCCCATCTTGCCCCACCGTATATTTTGCCAATCAAATATTTATAATAAAACAACGACACGCAACGCATCAAATAGCAAGTCCTTGCCTGATTCTATATTAAATATAGCACCTATAGCAACAGCACGTCACCATCCAGCGTTAATTGTCAGAGCACAGTCACATCCGAAACCAAATTTTAAAACGACGACAAGTATACGAAAAATCAGCCTTCTCTTCATCACTCGATACGCGTGCACTCTGCGGAGCATCAACACGCGGACGCCTGATGGGTGTTATGGCAGCGCATCGTACGATACCAGAACGAACGTGATTGATTCATTCGGATCGAGTATTTGGCCGTGTACCCCGTTTTGCCCGCAACCCCGTCTTTCCCCCCTCTCCCCTACCTATCCGAATCATCCCCATCTATCTTCAACGATCTTTTTTATTGTCTTACAGGTTGCATCTTCGTAAGGCAACGAAAATTCTTTTTGATTTTATTATTTCTTTATTTTTTTGCACCTCTTTGTTACATATTTTCTAATAACATTTCTATAAAATGTAACAGGGACTTTCGTAGCTTAAATGTGCAAAAAAAAAATGGGGAATAGGAATAAAATATATTTCCGTTGCATTCCAACGATGCAAACTACAGTAGGCATTTTTTCATGACGTTTAAGTCTGCATCGTTGGAACGCAACGATTTTTATACCCCTTGTTTTTCATTTCTTTCTTTTTATCATTATTGAAAGCTTTTCTTTTAGCAAATTACGGTCGAGAAATCTCTAACAAGAATACGTAAAAATGTTCGATTGATTTTTCATAGGCTTAATCGTCCAAATAAAATGGATGGAATTGAGAAGAAAAAAAAATTAATCATCGTTGCATTCCAATGTGGCAAGCATCGACGTCAGACATTGTCCCTTTGGACGTCACTCTCCAGGCCACCCTATATGTACATATATATTATTTTATTACTCCTTCCTATTTTTTTTTTGCTCTCCCTAACAATAATAATCATAATAAATCGGAAAATAAAGTCTCGCGCAAATGCGCACGCGCTCTCGTTGATTTTTCTCGGCGTTTCCTCGGCGTTGTTTCTCATCACGCGTCTATAATTCTCATCGAACCGCGGGTGTTGCAAACCTCGGTGAGAGATTGGACACCGCGATTTGTCTCCCCGAGAGCGAAATAACGCGACCGATCTATGAGTCTTCGGGAAGCAGGAAAAGTTTAAAGCAGAGCAAGAGAAAGAGAGAGAGAGAGAGAGAGAGAGAGAGAGAGAGAGAGAGAGAGAGAGAGAGAGAGGAAGAGAAGGCAGAAAAAAAACGAGTAATAAAATACGCGTACGTGTGTACAGTACCGAGGAGAGCAGTGTCCGTTACTGCCACGATAAGCGCGCTAAGTTGCGATTTGTCGGCTAAGGTAATGTCCGTAAATTGTCGGGTTTGCGCTCGGAGCGCTCTCGAGAAAGTCTGCTCAAGTACCTACGAGTTGCGCAATTCGTCTATACATGTACACCCATCGACTCTTATATATATATATATATATATAAGTAGCTTTGCATATATATATATCTGTATACATGTACCTATAGGTTCTTCCTTGCGGCGGCATTCCTCGTAAATTGTCGATAACTCATCGGGAATTGACCGTCACTTCGCCAAGCATCACATATAAGCGTTAAAGAACGTGTTACCCCGGAGAACTAACCGCCTTCATGACGATGACGAAGGAGCAGCCATTTGCTCCCCTTAAACTCTCGATTCTCCTTGTCCACCCTCCCCCTCTTTCTCTCTCTTTTTCTTTACCCCTTAAGCTCTCGATTCCCCTTGTCCACCCTCTCACGCTCTCTCTCTCTCTCTCTCTCTCTCTCTCTCTCTCTCTCTCTCTCTCTCTCTCTCTCTCTCTCTCTCTCTGCTAAAATCATGTTGCATAATTTTCGCCTCGCAACTTTTTTTTCCTATGATTTTTTCAATTTTCATTTTTATTTCTCTATCATTTCTCTATTATTGTAATGACTTCGGAAAAAAAACAATTTTTTTTCACTTTATTATTATTAATTGACATCAATAATGTCGCCGAATGGCCCTCATGAGAAGTCGTGAAAAAAATGGTACCTTTGGTATCCACTTATCATAAACGTAGAAGCGTTGCTCCAGAGGGTATTTTGTTTGTTTTGTTCTATAAAGAAAAAAAGGTTAAGTGGGGCAACGGGCGGGGGCGAGAATCGGAGCAAGTTTAAACAGAATAATTCGTGCCATTAGGAAGCTTAATACGAGAGACACTCTGGAGGAATCACCTGAGACGTGTAAATGGTTGTGAAAAAGGAAATGAAAGATGAAAGAGAGAGAAAGAGTGAGAGAGAGAGAGAGAAAGAGAGAAGAGAGAAAAGCGAGAGGGAAACATCGCTTGAGATCGTTCGGTTTTTCTTGCACTTGAAGTTCACAGCGCGCTCGTAATGAGGGACGCTCGTGCCCGCTGTACGTGTACACGAAAGGACCATGAATGAGTTCAATGTTGGCGCAAACGACAAGTATATGTCCATATATATATATATATATATTTACGTACATAAAATACGAGCAAGAGAGAGGAGAGAATAAATCCCTTCGGGCATCATCGAGCAGCTTTCCCTCCCTTCCTCTCTCTCTCTCTCTCTCTCTCTCTCTCTCTCTCTCTCTTTCTCTCTCTCTCTGCGAGAGAGCATTGCTGCGTTTTCGTCCCGAAGGCATCCCCGTGTACATGTTTGACCGGCAAACGGTACAGAGGATTCTCATCTCCTTTCTATCTCTCTCTCTCTCCCTCTCTCTCTCTCTCTCTCTCTCTCTCTCGCTCCCTCCTCTTCTTTCTTTCGATTGTCGTCGTCGCCCGGCACTCGAGAGAGAGTTTTATGGTTACCATTCTTGAATGGAAATCCCCCCCTCCCCTTGTTCACCCCGCGATTCTTCGTTCGAGGGCTTTATATATATATATATGTATATATCGATCGATGAATGGCTCTATGGCATACACGCCATGGGTGCGAGAAATGCGGACCATCGTCTGTCCAATGTGTACGAAATAAAGAAATAAAAAAAGGAAAGAAAGAAAAACAAAATATCCGAGCCTCAGAATGCTCTCACCCTCGTGCGCACTTTTTTGCTCTTCTTTTTCTTCCCATTTTTCTTTTTTTTATTTTCTTTTTCGTTCGTTAATTTTTCGTCACAAAATCTCTGGCTCACTGGGCCACGAGGCTGAACAAACACGAAACCCGAGTGTTCACGCTTTTTTTTTTCTTCTGTTTGTCTTCTTCTTCTACGCCCACATCCCTGAATGAAAAGTTTCGGGGCGCGTTGAAGGGGAAAAAAACAGCGGAGATGAAAAAAGAGTGGAAAACTTTTTTTACTCGTCGTTTTATCGATGTCGGAGACAGACTTTATCGAGAAAAGTGGTCTGATAGTTGGGCGAAGGGGGGGGGGCGGGGATTATACACAGGAGCATTCCGTACGCGACTGTGATATTTCTGTATACGTAGAGCAATCCTGACCCATCACAGGATTCGGGAGAGAAACTCCGCTTATCTCCACCTTTTAATCCCCGGACGGGCAGACGGTGACGCGAATGATTTCTGACTTTGAGGAGGGAAAAAAAAATCAGCCTCGTCGGGGGCTAGATCTAAGGGATTTAAATAGATCGAAGAGAAAAGATACGCGAGGCTGATTGAAGGCTCTCGCAGCAGGGCATTGCATCATGGATTTTCCGATACATCATGCGCACACACACACACACACACATATATATAACAGAATATTACTATTATAGTAATATGTTATGTTACATAACAATAACAAAATATTTTTATCATTTGAGTTCTGAGGTTTCATTATTGTAATTTTTTTAATAGTAGTGTATAATTATTATTATTATACAAGAATATCAGTGTTATTATTAGTAGTAATATTAAATTATAATATAGGAATAATAAATATTATATAATAATAATATCATTACGCTATTACTATATAATATTTATATACCTATATATACGCACATACACCCACAGTCATATTCTAAATATCATAGATTACTACAATAATAATATTATCATATTACTATTAGTAATAACACTGACATTTTTCTATAATAATAATTATACAATAATATTATAAAAATTAAAGTAGTAAAACCGCAAAACTCAAATAATAATAATAATAATACTAAGCATACTTTGCTATTATTGTACAAAAATATCCGTGTTATTATTACTAGTACTATTAAATTATAATATAGTAATTATAAATATTATATAGTAATAGCGAAATGGTATCATTATCATATAATATTTATTATTACTATATTATAGTTTGATATTACTACTTATAATAACACTGATATTCTTGTATAATAATAAATAATTATACACTAATATTATAAAAATTACAATAATAAAACCTCAGAACTGAAATGATAAACAATATTTTGTTATTGCTATGTAACATGCTAAATTTATCATATTTTTTTACAAAATAAAAATAAAAAATGGTGTTCGCTGAAAAAATTTCGTTTTTCTCCAAAAAAACAAAAAAATCATGTCAAAGATGACTTTGAATATTTTTCAAATATTTTTTTTTCATAAAGAACACTTCAAAACGAAGAATTAAAAAAACATCTTAATCGGTCCATTTTTCAGAAAGTTATGAGCATTTGAAAAAAAAACGGGCGATATTTTCAAAAATTCACTACGTATTTGCGATTGTGTAAAAAAATTTGAAAAAAAAATCACACACGCGTTTTAAGATGAAAACAATAACATATTAAAGTTTCAGCCAAATCGAAAGGGGTCTGGCCGGAAAGTGGTCGATTTGGCGTGGAATGCCCCATATACAAATTATGTACATAATCGTAATATCAATATACACGATATAAAATATCAGTACACATTCCCGAAACAGCAAGCGACTACAAATAATACCCCAACCTCAATCATCAAGAGAAAGCAAGAAAAAAAGAAAAAAAAAAACAGGAAAAATTACATCGTTTATGCGTCAAGGGCCGTTATAATGATCCCCTGGGATATTTCCACCTCCGAGGCTTTTTTTTTCTCATCGCGTCCAGGTGCGCATATCCTCCGGGAGTAAAAGCCTGGAATCTATTCGACACGGGTACTCGTGACGAAGACACGAAAACCGGCCGGTTGAGGGAGTGGAGAAGAAAGTCCGATCTTGTGAGAAACCGGGCTGCGCTATACGGACACTTCTCTCATCAACGAATGCATCCACGAGATGCCGAAGAATGCCCCGTGAGGATTAAAACGTGTATATGTATGTATATAGCGCATGGAAAATGTGCGGTGTAACGCCACGTGTCTCGATTCTTGAAGGATGACCACGGGATATACGTAACAGAGCGCCAAGATAATCCACGAGACGATGAAGAAGAAGAAGAAGAAAAAGGGACGATGGTGGAGGGATGATGAGGAGGAGAGCGAGCAGCCAGCGGGCTAGCCATATTAGAGCGAAGAGAGACTGCGAGCAGATGCTGTGCCCGCTGGGCCAAGAGAGAGAGAGAGAGAGAGAGAGAGAAAATGAAGAAGAAGAGATGAAGAGGGACCAAAAAAAAGCAGCTGCACCACCCCGTGTGCTGTATTTTGATTTCACCCGCACACTCTTAAGTTCTATCCCCCCTCTCCATCCCTCCAAGCCTCTTGCCCTTCGCGCAGTATATTTTCGTACCTACTTTTGAACCTCTAGGCCTCATTCTCATAGCGCAGTCTATTATGCAACGAGGCGAGAAGGGAGGACTCCCGTATGACTCGGAGCCTTCGCTGCCCTCCCTCATATCGACGATCAGGACGTTTCAGGCGTTGAACCGTGCAAGAAAATACGTAAACACACTCGTCCAGGGGATTCTGGATGACGGGAGATGGACGGGACCCTGGGTGGACCGGAGCATGGCAAACGAAGAATTTTTTTTAATTTACTTTCGAGGGGTTTTTTCGAACGAGAGACCAAAAATCTTTGTTGGATACCTGCGATGCTTGAGAGGTTGTTGTCTTTGTGGGAAATTTTTCGTGAGATGGACTATTAGACCCGGGGAAGTTATTAGTTCGATTTGCTCATGGTAGGATTGGAAGGAATTGATGGGGTTGAAGTTTGCATCGGTGAAATGAATCGAACATTTTCTTTGATATGTTTATTTCCTTATTTTTATTATTATCGAAAATCATGTTTTGCAAATTTGGATTTTAGATGTGTAAAGGAGGATTCTAAAAAATGTTTCGGTGATTTTCGAAGACTGAGAATGCGTTATAAAAATTGGGGCGTTTAAGGGATAACACCACTCTAGCGGCCGAAAAGAAGACCTAACTTTGACGATTTTTTTTTTTTTTTTTGGAGTATAACAAAAGGAATGGAAATTCTTTTTAGACGGATTATTCAGCATATATTTAAGTATAGAACATTTTTTTTTTAATTATTATTTTTGTACAAAATGGCAGCGAGAGAGCCAATCTTCGAAATGATAGTTAAAAAAAAACACCTCCAGTAGCGGGCAAATTTCTCGTGAAATATAAGATCTGGAACAAAAATCAAAAAAAATTTAATCTATATACTATTGCCTATAGAAGTACGTAAGGATTTTTGATTTTATCAAATTTCGTAAAAGCGGTACACTTTTGATAAAGAAATCGATTTTTTGCTAAAGAAAATAAACAGTAAATTGTTTATAAAATAAAAAGTTTACATTGAATCGAAAAACCCCTACGTACTTCTATAAAGGAGGTCATTGTGAAGCTACTGTCAAAATTTCAAACTGATCCATGCGACCGGGTTGCTGTAATGTATTCGCTAAGATTATAAAAAGTGGTTTCGAGAAAAACGCATTTAAAGTTTATGCTTGGCGTCACTTTGCAGAGGTACTGACGCATACATACAAGTTTATTACGGCAGTAGCGTTCCCTGGTGACCTTTGGAGCAACCTTAAGCACATTTTATGATGTTAAAGCATTGTTTAAGCAATAAAAAAAAAGATTTTTTCAAAATCTCAGAGTGGTGTTACCCCTTTAAAAGAAGTAGTTTTTATTGCATTACAACGATGGAAACTTTAAAGTCTTAGGAATTAATTCGTTAATGAGTTTTTTTTTGAGTATGAGAGATTCCGGATTATTAGAGGTTGCATTTCCATGTTTATTTTTTATTCTCATATCAATGCTCTTAAATCCAATATACGTACATTTTTCTTCTCATCTTATTTCGTCCAGTTTATTAAATTAATATTAGGTTTATGATTTTATTTTCGATTATATCGAATTTTACTTTCTGTTTAAATTCGCCGTTTAATTTCGTTTTTATATTTTATTTTCCATCTCATCTCATCTTATATTATTTATTTTTGTTTTACATCCAATCTTCATGTCTCCATTTTCTGTTTAGTTTTATTTTATATCATATCTCAATCTCTTTAATTCCTGTTGATATTTTTTCTTGTGTCATCTGTACTTTTATATTGCTCGAGAGTTCACTGCGTCGTAGCGTTAACAATCGATCAATCTTCCTCTGTCTCCCTCTCTCTCTCTCTCTCTCTCTCTCTCACCTCCTTATTTTGTTAACTTCATTAAGTTCATCTTAAGTTTATGAATACATTTTCGTCTATATGGAATTGCACTTTCTATTTCAATTTGCTGCTTTATTTTGTTATTCTATTTTTCATCTTATCGCATTTTATATGATTTGTCTTTCATTTTGAATCTTTATTTCTGTAATTTCTGTTGATCTTTTTCTTTTTTATACGAAATATTCATTCCTTTAATTTCTGTTGATAGCTTTTGCTTATGCCATTATGCTTTATATTCTTATGTCATTTATCAGTTTTATCTTTATCATTTGTATGGTATTTTCCTTATGGCAGCCTTACCTTCATATTTACCCGAGAGTTTACTGGAGCATAATAAACATTATCAATCAAGCTCTCTCTCTCTCTCTCTCTCTCTCTCTCTCTTCCTCTGTTCTGTTCCTCGAAGGATATCATCATCTCGCGAAGGAATAAGGAGAGTTGTAATCTATACCGAGAGCGTTGTTTGCCCTCCCTCTCTCTTCCTCTGTTGCACATGATAAGAATATCATTCCGAGTAATCGTAGGAGTGCAAGAAACGATGGTTCTACAGTTCGAGACCTGCATATGTACCTCCAGGGTAAATAATCCACCATACACACGTATACACACACACACACACACACACACACACACACACACACAGAAGATACACGAAACGCAAGCATTTTCACAGCACACATAACGAGTGTGTACAGTCAGCAATGGAGCTTATCGTAGTTCGCCAAAGTCTGGCATCGTTTTACTCGGAAGGTGCGCGCAACATATTCATCTCCTCTCTCTCTCTCTCTCTCTCTCTCTTAGAAGGACCTCTCTCAATATTTGACGATCCCTAACCCACGTGACCCATTCCTCTCCCTTCCTTTTAACTTACCCTCATTTTATCTCCGAAAAGCACGTATATCTACCGATCCATTTTAGAATGGAAGGAAGATCCATTGCCTTAGAGTGTTGCCTCCGATCATCCCGAAAGCTTCCAACGCGTTCGCCAAACAAATAGAGGTGCCATGGCCGACGGAAAAATTCCGCAGACCATCCCAGACGCCGCGAATTTATATATATATATATATATATATATATATATATACACAACGACAAGGAGTGCGAAGTTTCGTGGAATTTACCATGGGAGTTTGGAGAGAAAGACGAGCGCGAAGGGCCCGAGGGCCTCGATAGACAAGGGCGTCTGAAAAACGCTCCGCAGTTATATATATATATATATATAGTGCATAATGCCGCGGCTGCGAACGCATGCTATCGAGGCTCGATCTCTTCTGGACCAGAAGATGGGCAACGGTCGACGGGGGAGGGCCATGGGGTTTCTCGGGATACCGAGGGGGAGGTAATCGATTACCCATGAGACGTTTCCCTTCGTTTTTCTTCATCTTCTCCGCCCCCTTCTCTCTCTCTCTCTCTCTCTCTCTCTCTCTCTCTCTCTCTCTTTAGTGTTGTCTTATCCTTGTCCGTCTTATAAGCGCCCAACGTGCACTCACACACGGTCTCTTTTGGAGCCGACGCCAAAATTTATACCTGGCGGGCCTTACAACGCGCTAATATATATATATATGTATATATTGCTAGAGGAGAGAGAGAGAGAGAGAGAGAGAGAGAGAGAGAGAGAAGACGCAACCTCTCACTCTCTCTCTCCGTGTCTTTTGAATGGAGGCAGAGCATTCAACGGAGGCTTGTGCCGACTGTGAAACGAAAAATATATGCTTCCGAGCAAACCCAGATGAGAAACAGAAAAAGGGATGGAAGTGCACACCCGCTATATCTGTGTGTGTGTATATATATATATACGTATATATAATGTGTGTATATGCGTTACCGAGCAATGTTTCGCTCTACAAGTCGTCCATAGAGCCTCGGGGAAGGGACCGAAGAAAATATGTACCCACGCACACACGCACGTGTATTGCCCATCCCGCATGGAACTATACCGCTGATCTGCGAAGACGAGATTGGATAGGAGAAGATGAGCGAAGAAAAATAGAAAGGAAAAGAAGGCGAGAAGAAATATAGCAGCGAAAAAGAAAGAGTGAGCGAGAGAGAAAGAGAGAGAGTGAGAGAGGGACCTAAGCAGCGCGGAGCGAAGGTTCAACGAGTGAATTTTTCAAAGGTGCGGAACACACTGCGCGGCGCGAGCAGAGCAGAGAACGCGGTAGTCGCGATTTCTTTTGAACTCGATCTGCATTAGTACACATAAACACATGTACTCGCATGACATTTCGATATATATATGTATGTATGCATGGATACGATACAGAATTTGCGGGTCCCGAAGACGGCGAAAGATTAACGCGTCTCTTCGTCAGGGAGACGAGAGAGAAAGAGAACTTCACATGGCTGTGTGTGTGCCTATATATATATATATATAATACGTACTATGTATTTCTGCATATGTATACAATAATACATAAGATAAGAAATATAATAATATGTAGTAAATATATTCAATCGTGTATGCTTATTTGCGAAACGGCGCTTTTTTTATCGTTACGAATAGTAAGAATGATTTTTTATCATTTATATTCCTTAATGTGTATTTTTATTTTATAATTTGTACTTGTCAATATTAAATTTCTGTTTATATTGGGTGAAGTAAAAAGTTCTGAGCGTTTTCCGCTAGATGTCTTTAGTGAGCCATATCTCACGATGTATACATCGCATCAGGTCATACTATACGGCGATTTAAAGGTGACATTACGGTTCAAAAAAAGTTCTTTGACAGTTTTGTGTTTGGTGAAGCCAGTTGTGTGTTAGAGCGTTCCAAAATAGAGGTAAAAAAAGAGAAAATTCGATACATTCTTCAGTACCACTACGACCAAGGTAAAAAGGGGGAGCAGGCGGCTATAAAAATTTGTGCTGTTTATGGAGCCAATACAGTATCGAATGCAACAACTAAGCGGTGGTTCCAACGATTCCGTTCAATCTTTTATTATTACTTTGTAAATTATATTCCATAATTTTAGGATGTAAATTTCTTAATTTCTTATTTTATAATTCATATCTTAAATTTTATTTTTACTCCATAATTTCTATTTCATAATTTGTGTTCTATCGTTTATATTCCTCAAATTTCATTTTTATTTCATAATTTATGTTTCACAATTACGATTTTTATTTTGTAATTGTATTTTTCGATTTCACCGCGAACATATATCGAGCGCATTGATGTAGATCCAAATTGGCGCGGACTTTATGAAATTCCGATTCGTTGAGAGTGCGCGCGACTGTCAATTGCTATGAGGAAGGAAAAGATGGAGAAGAGACCGAAAAATCTTCCATTATTTTTGCTCGCACTCGAACGAGTCGATACATTTTCTTTCTTCTCCTCTTGTTCCTTTATATTCTCTTTTTCGTGTCCTCAGCCTGAAGTGTTTTCAATTGTGCGGTTGATCCGCGTTCGAGAGAGTGTCGAGCGATTCACGCGGCTGTAGAAGTAGATGAGAAGCGTGACGATATTTCATTCAGGAATTCCTTGTTGCTTCTTTTTTTTGCTTGTACCCTCGCACCTCCCCCCTCTCCCGGCTAGTCCGCAACTCCCGCACGGGGCCTGGGACTATAATCAAGTGGGTATAGACCTACAGGGCATGCGGAATCGTTATTGTCGAGGCAGAAGGACCTCTCCTGTGGAGCCTCCCTTTCGAAGGACGAGGCTCGTACGAACCTCACCGAAGAGAAGAGCGAGAGAGAAAGAGAGCGAGGGAGGAGAAGAGACGTCGAAACGTACAATGGAGACCATGAAAGCCAGAAAAGATGGCAATTTTTCTTTTTTTTTTTCTTTTTTTTTCTTCAAGGACAGAGAGAGAGAGAGAGCAAGATGGAGAAAGGAGTTCGAAGACTCTCTCTTGCCATCTCGAGAGAGAGAGAGAGAGAGAGAAAAAGATTCGAGGATTCGTGTTCCAGGTATTTTTCGGGGTACCATCTTCAGGTCCGAGACCCCCGATATATCCTCAATGGGGTCGATATGGGCGTGTATCCCTTCGAAAATCTCTCTCTCTCTCTCTCTCTCTCTCTCTCTCTCTCTCTCTCTCTCTCTCTCTCTCTCTCTCTCTGTCCCTCCTTTGCTCTTTCTTATCCTCTTTCAGGTATCAACTCCAAGCATGTTCGACCTTTTCCTACATCGCGAGGATGGACCTCTCCCTTTTCTCCCGTAGCCTATATCTTTTGGTTATATCCCTAAAGTGTCTTCCTCCCCTACGCCCCCGCCGTCGGTGGCCCTCTTCGGGAGAATTGAGCACTCGAGGTGAGGACAAAGCGTAGGGATGTGCTCGAATCTTCGTGAACTAGCCCGCAAAGTTAGGATCCATTTGTCTACGATCGTAGAGCTGAAAGAGAGAGAGAGAGAGAGGGCAATGGGAGAAAGAGAGAAAAGAAGGCCAGGACGAAGGACTCGGTCGGATTTACATCGTAACCTGAAAAGCTTATGGTTTGCTTGTACCTGAAGCATATCCTCTCGATCCTACACCCCTCCCTTCTCTCTCTGCTTTTCCACATACATCTCTAACGTCGTGTACGTTTCCTCTAATGTACCGCGTGTCTTCGGTGACTTTTTCACGCGAGAGATTGAAAACTCGTACTTTGCAGTGAATTCACATTAAGGCCTTAGGTCACTCTAGGATTTTCCAAAAACCGATTTTTTTGTTTTTTTCTTTTTATGTACCTTAGTACCTATAAAATTATACTCCAAAAGATTATGGGTGTGAAAAATCTCTAAGTACTCGATTTTCGAATTCTAGCGCAATCCCTCTTGATTCATGTCGTGACCTTCTACTAACTTTAAACGCGTTTATCTCAAAACTACATTTTTCAAGTCGGCCGGACTCATAACTCAAACAAATTTCAACCGATTCACTCGAAATTTTAACTTTATATTTAGAATTACATTTTCTGCGGCACTACGTAGGATTTTTAAATTATATTGCATAGTTCCTTTTTTATAAACAATTTTCTGACGATTTTCTCATGGCATTTTATACTTTTTGTTTTAGAAATGCGCCATTTTGACATGTATCGCTGTGAAAAAATAATTTTGTATAGTCAATTACGTGTATAATAAAACCCCTATTTTGTAATTCCGATTTATTTTATGGTTTCGCTGAAAAAAAAATCACAAAATATGCATTTTTTGGCCTCTGGAGTGGCCTAAGGCCTTAAGCGATATATATTTTAAAAAAGTATCAACGCACTTTTCACGCTTTTCGAGTAGCAGCTGTCAAAAAACGAAGTTATATGTATTTATATATATATATTTTTTTTTCTTTGCGTTTGTTTGGTTTATGTGTATATTTTAGAGATTTCGTTATTCGGGTTTATTTGGGTTGTACCTATATTTTTGAATATTTTAGAACAATATATAATTTTATATATAAATATTTTAGAACAATTTTTTTTGTGTTCGGTTACATTTGTTTGTGTTTATATATCAATGGGTGATTTTCACATGCCAAATGTGTACACACACACATTAATATATACTAATATTATTAATATTATAATGTGTTCAATTTTATAATCATAATATTATAAATTATAATCTAATTAATATTATAATTATAATATCATTAAATTATTTATATATATATATATATATATATATATATATATTAATGTGTGTGTGTGCGCACACACACACGCACGCACGCACGCACGTACACACCTACTAATATATGAACTCAAACCAACGCAACCAAACGCAAAAAAACTACTCCAAAATATGTATTCCAATATGTAGGTATAACCCAAATAAACCCAATATAAATACCAATTAAACTCAAACAACATTTATCAAATATATATTTTAAAACGTATATAAAATCGAAACAAAATGTCTCAAATGTATGTTCTAGAAAGTATAAATAACCTAAACAAACGCAAACAAGCCAAAAAATATTCTGAAATATTTATTCCAAAATATAGATATAACCCAAATGAACCCAAACAAAATCTTTACAATATATATTCTGAAATGTACATACAATCCAAACGAAATTTCTAAAATATATATTTTAAAATATACACATAATTAAAACAAACGCAAATAAAACCAAAAAAAATTTCTAATATATATATACTTCAAGCCCGGATCTGTTTAATTTGTTTTTTATTTTTTCGAACGAACTTTTGTCCTTCCACATATTTTTCCACGAACAATTCCCTGATTCCAGCGCATTTCCAAAAAACAGCACGGCTTCGGAAAAAGTCGAATAATCGCGGAGGAAAAGAAACACTTTTTTTCACATCTCAGGAAAATTCCAGATGAAACCTAGGCCATTTCAAGTCTCGTTGAGGAAAAATTCCTAACGCCATTGTCCACAAAAATGACATGCAATTGTACGAGGATGATGATGTCGCGAAAAAAGGAACAACCCCGTTCAAACATGATATTGAAGTTTGCATCTTTGGAATGAAACAAAAATGAATTCTTTTTAATACAATTTTTTGGTATTGCCGATTTGGCATATGAAAATGACCCAAACATTTTTACATATTCTTATAGAAGATTCGCGACCTTAATTGGAAAAATAAAGTTTTTGGATACAGAGAAAAATTTAAAAATATAAAATGACGAAGAATGTCAATGGAGGGCGTTGCTTTTATTTTTTTATCTCTCGAACAGCACTTCGGATATTCCTGTGTGCCTTTTTTTTTTACCAGCATTACCTTTTTGGCCCGATCGAAAATTCATAAAGTTTGACGACATTTTCCAAGCTCAGCGTCTAGCCATCGAGTACAAACGATTATTGTCGTATACATCGAGACACCGTCTACATGTCTCGACGTGAAATCCGAGTAGCCTGGTACCGTTCGTCCTGAGGGACATTAACGCTCGTCCTCTCGCGCCCTACCAGGAATCACAATTGCCTCTTACCAGCACACAAGATCCTCTGGCCCTCGCGAATAGACGCTTGTTCAGCAGGATTTTCTTTTCTGTTGTTTCTTTTTTTACTCCTTTTTTCTTTTTTTTCTTCTTCGTTCACCAATTTTCTCGCGCTCCCTTCCTCGCATCCCAACGAGAGACGAGACCATCGGATAGACCAGCTCCCTTCGACGTGCATACCTATAGAGGGAGCAGGGGCCGTACCGAGCTGGCGATTACGAGCGGCGTGTCTTCCATGGGAGCTGGACGAAATAAGTATCGCCGTGACGGACGCGGAGAAGAGATATCTCGCTATACGAGCGAATGCTTTTCCTCTCTTATTCTCTCTCTCTCTCTCTCTCTCTCGTCTTCTTTTTTCTCTTTTTCCTTTTCTTCTGGCTCTCGCGGCCCCGGTAACTCGCGGTCACGCGAATCCGTGACTGAATCTCGAGAGAATCTCGGTTGTCACGCTGCCGGTGTGAAACGTCACGGCACGAGGAAGTGACCCCGAACTGTCCTGTGCACCGCAACAATCGTTTGTACGTACACATATATCTCTTTTTCTTCTTTTTTTTTCTTCGACGAATCGTTGACTTTGGGGACAGGACGATCCTCGAAAGGACCTCTGTATAAAAATTCTCCCGTCCATCCGAAAGATGATTTCGGAGCCGTTGGGATTTGCGTGAAGTTGAGTATGGGAACGATCGAATGTCCTCGAAATCACCTTTCTCACACATGAATGGGAGAAAGGACATTTCGAAGCCGTTAGATCCGCGTAACGTTGCCTAGCAGCTTAGCTGTCCGTTTCGAGAACGGTCATCAACATTTTTCTTCAACGAATCGCTGACTTTGGGGATAGGACGATCCTCGAAAGGACCTCTGTATAAAAATTCTCACGTCCATCCGAAAGATGATTCCGGAGCCGTTGGGATTTGCGTGAAGCTGAGTATGGGAACGATCGAATGTCCTCGAAATCACCTTTCTCACATATGAATGGGAGAAAGGACATTTCGAAGCCGCTAGATCCGTGTAACGTTGACTAGCAGCTCAGCTGTCCGTTTCGAGAACGGTCATCAACATTTTTCTTCGACGATTCGTTGACTTTGGGGATAGGACGATCCTCGAAAGGACCTCTGTATAAAAATTCTCCCGTCCATCCGAAAGATGATTTCGGAGCCGTTGGGATCTGCGTGAAGTTGAGTATGAGGACGATCGAGTGTCCTCGAAATCACCATTCTCACATATGAATGGGAGAAAGGACATTTCGAAGCCGTTAGATCCGCGTAACGTTGCCTAGCAGCTTAGCTGTCCGTTTCGAGAACGGTCATCAACATTTTTCTTCAACGAATCGCTGACTTTGGGGATAGGACGATCCTCGAAAGGACCTCTGTATAAAAATTCTCACGTCCATCCGAAAGATGATTTCGGAGCCGTTGGGATTTGCGTGAAGTTGAGTATGGGAACGATCGAATGTCCTCGAAATCACCTTTCTCACATATGAATGGGAGAAAGGACATTTCGAAGCCGCTAGATCCGCGTAACGTTGACTAGCAGCTCAGCTGTCCGTTTCGAGAACGGTCATCAACATTTTTCTTCGACGATTCGTTGACTTTGGGGATAGGACGATCCTCGAAAGGACCTCTGTATAAAAATTCTCCCGTCCATCCGAAAGATGATTTCGGAGCCGTTGGGATTTGCGTGAAGTTGAGTATGGGAACGATCGAATGTCCTCGAAATCACCTTTCTCACATATGAATGGGGAAAAGGACATTTCGAAGCCGCTAGATCCGCGTAACGTTGACTAGCAGCTCAGCTGTCCGTTTCGAGAACGGTCATCAACATTTTTCTTTGACGAATCGTTGACTTCGGCGATAGGACGATCCTCGAAAGGACCTCTGTATAAAAATTCTCACGTCCATCCGAAAGATGATTTCGGAGCCGTTGGGATTTGTGTGAAGTTGAGTATGGGGACGATCGAATGTCTTCGAAATCAAACGTATTACGGTAAGCCATGCAAGCTGTAGGAGACATTCCCCGTTGTAAGGACATTGTGTAAGTACAACTGGCTATAATAATAGCGGTGCGCGATCCAACGTTACTATATATATATATATATATATATATATATATATATATATATATATATATATATATATATATATGTACAAGGCGAGATATATGGCCTCGCGGAGATGCACGACACTACGTCCATAAACAATGCCGCAGCTATCTCGGGATATCAAAAGATGAGGGAGTAGGATGGGTGCCCCGAGGATCCCTGACCTCCGGAACGGGGACCTGACCTCCTCAATCTTTACCTACCTACCTACCTCTCTCTCTCTCTCTCTCGGCTAATTCTCGTTCTCACCCCATCGTGCGCGTGGACACAAACTCCGCGTGCGAACTCTATCCACCGATATATCTTGTCTTCTTTGTCGCGCGACAAAAACGTATCAATGCACGAGAACGAGAGAGCCCGCAAGACGAAAGAGCAGAATCCCATTGGGGAGAGATATATATATGTGTGTAAGGTGGAATAGGATGAGAGAACGGCGTGAACCCGAGAGGTGCAACGATCGCGAGATCCTCGTTCGATATCGACCTAGCCACGATACTGACATTTCTGTGTCCCTTATTCTGTTTTTTTTTTCTTCTACTTTTTCTTAATTGTCGAGGAGACGAAGAGATAAGTTGGATCGGATGCGCTTCGCGGTTTCTTTATTCTCGTGAGGATTTTTTTTTGTCTTGGTGCAATCTCGCGGTACATCGTTGTCGAATTACATTCTATTTATTCTGAAGGATAACCGGCGTGAGATGTAATTTTTTTTTTAGTTTTATTAGAGCGATCGGTAGATTGAGCGATCGGTTTTATTTTGGAAAACTCCGGTGAGTTTCGTCCGTTATACACGAACGCCGTCTTCAAGACTTGTGAAAGAGGCTTTTTCTTGCGAACCCCTCGTGGGGTTGATAAGTCGGAGAGAGAGAGAGAGAGAGAGAGAGAGAGAGAGAGAGAGAGAGAGAGAGAGACAGATTGATTGATTGATTGATTGATAATACTTACAATGCCCCGGTCAACTGTCGGGCAAACCTATGGAAAAATCTTGACAGTTAATAAGAATGTGCAAATAAAATATAATAAAAAAAAATATAAATATTTTTGAAACGCAATAAAACAACAAATATTAATTTTTTTTAAATTAAGATATTTAAAAATGTAAGAAAACAGCGAGTATAATAAAAAAATCGAAATATTAAAAAACGCAATACAACAGTAAATATAATAACGAAAATAGAAATATTTAAAAATGTAATAAAACAGCAAATATAATGAGAGAAATGAAAATGTTTAAAAAAACAGAATTAAACAGCAAGTATAAGAACAAAAATAAAAATATTAAAAAATAGCAAAGCAAAATAACAAAAACAGAAATATTCAAAAATGCAATAAAACAGCAAATATTAATTTTAAAAAATTAAGATATTTGAAAATGTAATAAAACATCAAGTACAATAACAAAAATTGAAATATTAAAAAAACGCAATACAACAGTAAATATAATAACGAAAATAGAAATATTTAAAAATGTAACAAAACAGAAAATATAAGAACAAAAATAAAAATATATTTTTATTTTTGTATATAAATATTATATATACGCAAAAAAAACAGCATATAAAATAACAAAAATAAAAATATAAAAAACGATAATAAAACAGCGAATATAAAAATAAAAATAT
>OZ010711.1:32456732-32521571 GCA_963932345.1 Ophion ventricosus | reverse complement strand
AAGAGAGAGAGAGAGAGAGAGAGAGCTCAAGCAAGAGAATGGAAGACTAATGATATCAGAAATAACTCGAGCTCTACTGTTTGCAACCGTATTGTATCCGCTTGATACTAACATATAGACGTACATAACAATATATAATTTAAAAAAAAATGATTTTTTGGAACTGTCATATCTATGCTATGTTGGCTATCAGGATTCTGGCTATTTTGAGGACGGTCCTCAATATCAAATTAGTTCGAAATCACTTGTTATATCTTGAAAAAAAAGGAGTGACGCGAGATTGAGAGTTTGTTTTTTTTCCTGTAGATTTTTTTTTGCAGGAATGGAATATAATAAATATGCAATGAAAGATAAAGAATATAATGGATAAATGGAAGTTAAAAAAGATAATGGATAAATGGGAGATAAGAAAGATAATGCATAAATGGAAGATTAAGAGGATAATGGATAAATGGAAGATAAGATTGGACCATAAGGTTTTTTTGAGAATCATTTTTTCTATCGAATTAACGATTTTTGTTCCTTTTTCACAGGAGATTTATTTTGCAGGAAAAAATCTCCTTTGAAAAAAGGAACAAAAATCGTTAATAATATAAAATAAGATAAAGTCTAAAAATAATATAAATATAAAAAAATTAAAAATATTTTTAAAAAATAAGAACGGAATATAAGGCTTTTTTGAGAATAATTGTTTCTATTGAAATAACGGTTTTTTTTCTCTTTTTTCACAGGAGATTTTTTTGCAGGAAAAAATCTTCTGTGAAAAAAGGAAAAAAATCATTAATAATATAAAATATAAAAATAATATAGATATAAAAAAATTAATGATATAAAAAAAATAAGAATGAAACATAAGGCTTGTTTGAGAATATATTAATTTTTTCTATTAACGAATATTAACGATTTTTTTTCCCTCTGCACGAAAGATTTTTTGTACCGAAAAAAAATCTCTCTCTGAAAAAAGGAAAAAATCCATAATTCGATAGAAAAAAATGATTGTCAAAAAAGCCTTAAATTCCATTATTTCAATGAAAAATTCCTCAGCATCCCACAATGATGGATATAGTCAGCACAAGACGATTTTTTTAGTGAATATATATGAGATGTAAGAGAAATGGAAGAAAATTCGGCTAATAAATATTAACCGCTGCGGCGGTGTCCATAAACATCGGATCTTTAAGGAGACGAGCTTTTAAGCTCTCCTCCGAGAATTGGCCCGGGGTCTCTGGCGGGTCACGAACTTTAACACGACCGCGTGTGATAAAAGCGTGTCGGGATGACGCCCGCGCGCGCGTCCATTGGGACTAATAAATTCCAGTGTCGTTTGAGAAATATCCGTCGTCTCCTCCGCAACTCCCCCGTTCCTCGCCGCCCTTTGGAGCCCGCGGAACTGTGCGTCGCAGTTCCGCCCCGCGAGTATCGCCTCATCGTGTCCTGAGCTTATAATCCGAAAATATAACAGCCATACCGAGGGCTTGACTATCCTGGGCGAACTCGACTTCATATATAAACGGTGTCTTAAAATGACCTGACATTTTTAATTGCACACCATTTTTTTTTTTGTGGCGAACATCGAGTAGGGGCAAGTGCTTGTACCTATGGACGTTTGCACCTGTGGACACCATCGATTCCGATGAATCTATTAGGTGTATGACTTAATTTTTACAGATTTTTCATCAAATTTATTTAATATAAAAAAAATAGAGAACAAGGAACTTAATCTTGGAAATATTGTCCATCGTTTTCTATGCCCTTGCGCCATCTCTCAGGTAACATACGAATGCCGTCGCGAAAGAAACTTGCAGGCTTCGAGGCGATAAAGTCATCGACGAATTTACGCACAACGTCCAGCGTTGTGAACTGTTTATCCACAAAGGCGTGCTGCATTAACCGGAACAAATGGTAGTCGGATGGGGCCAAGTCTGGTGAATACGCCGCGTGCGGGAGAACTTCCTATCCCAAGTTCAAGAGGGTCTTCTGAGTCGCGCGAGCAACGTGAGGTCGAGCGTTGTCATGCAGCAGTATGACTTGCCTGCTTCCTTGCCCAGTAAATAGCCTTTTCTGATCAAGTTCTTCGCTCAGTTTGTTCAATTGTCGGCTGTAGGGTTCCGCAGTCACCGTCGGACCAGTTTCCAGGAGTTCGTAATAAAGCACACCCTTCATATCCTGTCCAGGGCGCGGCTGGTCACTAAGATCGAAATCACCACTTCTAAAACGTTTGTACCAATAATTACACGTTTCATAAGACACAACGTCGGCACCAAGAACACTACAAATTGATTTCCGTGCTTTAGAAGCATTTTTTCCTTGTTGGAATTCGTATAAAATGCAGTGCCGAATGTGCGGTTTATCAGTTGCCATCGTAAACTCTGCTATTCTGAGAGGTTGTGTAACTCACGTAGACGTGTCGTTCGGTGTTCTGAAACTTTGCGTCCGATCCTTTCAAAACCATAAAAGACCGCGAAAATATTTCTATTTTAAATATAATTTTAAGCTCGAAGACAAAATCTGTAAAAATTAAGTCATACACCTAATAGCAACCCTAAAATTCTAATTTCAACGCGACCGTGAAGCTTTTTCTAAGGTTGATACATTTGACGTGTCGCCATCGTTGTTTTCTGTGCGTTTGTCGTTGTGCGGGCTGTGAAAGTTTTTTGCCCCAAAAAGTAAGTATTTACGCTTTATTTTAAAGAGTTTTACCGTGAAATACTTACGATATTGGTTTCATTGTGTTTGCAATATGATCTGTGTTGTTTATTGCTTAGTTACTGCTTTTACGCGGGCTCTAAGTCGATTTTAACCTCAAAGTCAAATCAGTTTTATTTTTTACGTCTGAATTTGTACCTCTGAACAAAAACATAAGTGTACCTGTGGACTGTCCACTGGTACAAAATGTTATCATTTTGTGCTTGGCTTTGCTCCAATCAGTTGTCTTGTTTTATTTTTCAGTGCAAAACTTATTCCAAAGACAGAAACCGAATGCTCAAATGTAGTTTTTGTCATCATAGCTATAACATTAGGTGTATTCCGAAGTCACACGGAGAAAATTTTGTGTCTAATGAAGAGATTGAATCTTTCGTTTGCATAGCATGCTTCATATTAGGAAAAGATAGGGATAGCGATGAATCTACTCAAAATGTGTATGAAGAGTGTCGTAATGTACACAAATAAGTATAATAGAGTATGTTTATATTTGATTTAAGTTGATTTTAGAGGTATATTTTTATTTTTTACTTTCGTATTATCTAATTAATATGAACCGTGCCTAGGTACATTTTTTCTGTCCATAGGTACAATTGACTGTTGAACCTACGGACAAAACTGGTGTTTTTAAAAGTGGTTATTTATCTTCGTAAATTTAAATGAAATCGAGACTACACGAAGAGAATTAAATGTTAAAAATTACCGTGCAGTAACGGTAACCAGATGATAACCCTGAAACTTCGCTTATTATTACTGAGTAAAACACAGATTTTCACGAAAATAAAATAAAATTTCTTCTTCAGATAGAACATTTTACCAGATTTTCTAGTAAATTTTGATGTGTAACAAAATACGCAAAACTTAAATTTAAAAAATATATAATATCAGCGAAATTTTACTGTGCATTTTATTATTTTATGCCTTTCAAAAATGTCTATAAAAAAGTATCGTCTTTATAACAGTTATTTTAAGATTTATTATAAAATTTAATGAGTGTTATAGGAAAATGTATTGTGCTCTCGGTAAAAATTATCGTGCGCGCTACCCTTCTTGTATAGTAAAATTTTAGGTACGTATTTGAAATTTTCTGGAACGTGAGTTAAAAAAAACTTGTCGCATACGAATTATTATGCTTTTCTCACTTGTCACCAAATTTTTTCCGTGAAATTCACGACAAAAATTACTTTTTAATTCTCTCCGTGTAGAATTTTTGTTTAAGAAAGTCTGATTATCCCTTAACACATGTGATGCGTTAAAAATAAAAATAAAAACTTTACCTATTTAGATATAAAAAATGTTTTATTCCAAATTCTGGAAAGTGTCCACATGTTCCGCACTTGCCTCTACTAATCATTGACAACTGGCATCAGAAACTATTGAGGTTTAGTCATGGAGAATTACACGATCGAGCAACGTATAGAAATTGTGAAAATGCAATGTGAACCAATGCAGTTGGAAAATCCTAGAATTGCCTAAGGCATTAAGCAAAATACTGTAAACAGGCTTTTTTGCGATCCATCTAACATTTTTTTTGAACGATTTTGTATGCAATAGAGAAAGCAACCATTCAAGACTATTTTCATACCAAAAAGTATAACGATAAAGTTAATTTTTCAAAAAAACGCTGCAAAAAGATCATGCAAGCTAAGAGATTTTACAGAATTAAAAAAAAACAAATCTATTTTAAAAAACGGTGAGTTTTCTCCCTAGGGTACAATTTCATATTCCAGTAGGTCGTGACCCAATCTAGCGTCCCCTCAAGTACGACGTGATATTTACATGCCATTCTGTAAGCTCGATTCAAAAGCTCGATGGATTTTTCCCTCGTACGAGCGCGTCGCTCATCACGAAACTCCGTACAGCATCGCCACAGGACACCGCGCGCGTGGACTGTAAATATTTGTAGTTGCCTACCTAATAATAAAACCAACGCACGCACAAACGCTTGCTCTTTGCGCAGGACGGGACGCGAGCCCTCGAAAAGTTTCGCGGCTCGGAGAAACTACACGAGACGGGAAAAAAAAATATATATATATATAAACACGCGGAAAAAGCAGAAAGCCGAGGCAAAAAGGAGAAAAAAACTGGACTTCGAGACCAAATTTAATGGAGAATTTACGAGATTATCGTGGCAGCGACTACCAAATTGTTATTATTATTATTATCTTTATTATAGGTAGAAACGTCTTGGGGGAAAGAAAAAGTAAAAAAAAATAATTTTTTTTGCTCTCTCTGTCTCTCTCCCTCTCTCCTGGGGGACTGACCACGCGCATATCCCAAGGAGCACACATAACCGAACGAGAGATTGCCACGTGAGATTTCATTCGGGATGCAGCGAACACCCCCCCCCCCCCCCCCCGGCTCCACCCCGCTCTATATCTCTCTCTCTTTCTCTCTCTCTCGCTCTTTAGCAGTGGTAAGGTACAATTTCGGAAGAGCGAGAGCGTCGTACCCGCAGCAGGTTCGGCTGTGCTCCCTTTCATTGCCCCGAAGGAACCAATCACGTCGACATCGATATCGAAAATCTGCAAATGTACCTCTGTATGTACATGTACATGTACATATATATATATATATATGTATATCCTACACTCGGTCCCCGTAGGCTAGCAGGTGCAAAGTTCGTCCGCGAGCGCGCCTCTGCGATACCGATAAATCGAAATTGGCGAGGACGTGGCGCGCGGGTGGAGGGGTGGGGGAGGGGTGGAGTCAGGGAAAGTACAGGTAAAGAGGGCAAGGAAAATTTGCGTGGCCGAGCGTATGTGTTTTTAATGGTTGCGCAACCCTATCCTGTCGTCTCGTCGCTTCTTCGCCCCATTTTTTTTTCTCTTGTGTTTTTTCGACGAAATTCGCAATTAGATGGGAGGAAGCGATCATTGTCGGTATTGATGATGCATACGAGACAGTTGTCGCTTTCCGAAAGCGGATAATTTTAAGAGTGCTTTAATATTGTATAAAATCTAAAATATATCGACTTAAGGCCGTCTTCTAGTCTAGAGGGCCAAAATTTGGGGATTTTTCAACGTGCGATTAAAAAAAAACAAAAAATATTTCCGTATCTATCGTTTTACCACGTATTTATTCATCCTTTGACATTGTATAAAAAAATTGGCGAAAAAAAAAATCCATAATTCTGGTAGATGCAGGCTGGTAAAGTGGGGGTGGAAAAAAAAAACGGCCTCTCCTGGTTGACACGATTCCAACCCTCCTGGTCATCTGAAAAAAAAAATAGATTCTTAATTAGTAAGGATGTCATTATAGCCCCTACCTCAGGCAAAAAAAAAAATTCGCAAAATGGCGGCTGTTTAAAAAAAAGGTCATTTTTTGCCGTTTTTTTTCACGATTGTTGATTTTTTAAAAATAATTAGTAACAAAATTTCGCGATAAATCTGGTAGGGGCGATAGAGGGGTGTATAGAGAAGGTTCACAAAAAATTTCAAGTAAATCGGTTCATTACAACTTGAGATATCATGTCAACCGTCTCGAAAAAAGTAGTTTCGAGAAAAACGCGTTTAAAGATTCGAGTACAGTTTCAGACAGTCTAAGTCATATAATGTTACATATACTTACATTTCGTTAATCGGCGATTCCTGGTCCATAAAATACTCCTTCTTCTTCAAAATCGAAGTCTTTTGATGTTTTTTGATGATGAGAAGTTCGGAGTTCAGAGCGGTGAATCCGCTGTTCATTACGTGTGAGAGCGAACGCGTGACTTTCAGGACCGATCGTAATCCCCTGGACGTCCGTTAATATTTGGAATTTCCAAATTTCCTTTGGAGGGTATATTCTTGAAATACTAAACATTGAAAATATGCAAAAAAAAATCGATTTTTTCAAAATTCTAGACTAGAAGACGGCCTTAACATATTGAAATTGCTGATTTTATATTCAGTTGAGAATGGAATGAGGATTTGATTTGGGTTGATGCAAAAGTTGGTCCAGTTTGGGTCACTGGATGCTTGTAAAAAGAAAAAAGGGCCAAACTTTTGTATCATCCTGATGTATATGTATAAATGATGACGTTGAATAATAGATAATAAATATATAATATATAATAAAATATAATATATAATAAATATATAATTTAATTTAATTGACGCTGAGCACCTAATAATATGTAAAAAAAAAAAAGCAGGGAGTTAGTAACAGAGAAAGCTAGAAAGAAAGCAGAAGAGTGGATGGAATAAATAGATGATGTAGCAATAAAGGGGGAGATTATAAATATTTCGGGTGGGAAAATACAAAAAGGGATGTGTGAATATTTTAGGGAAGTGAAGAAGTGTGGAAACAAAAAAAAATGAGTAGGATGGACGGGGAGGAAGAATAAATGGAGTAGAGGATTAAATAGTATATATTAAATATATAATGTATAATAAAAATAATAATAATTTCTAATTTATAAAATGAGTAATAATAAAAAATAATAATGAATAATGATATGAAATAATAATTATTATCATGATTTTAACAATAATGACAATAGAAAATAATGAGAATAATAATGATAGATTTAATTCAGCCATTCTTGCCTCCCGGGCTTATAAATATTAGATCAATTTACAGCGGTTACATTTCGAGAATCTTCTGTAAGTTGACCCAAACCGAGATTTGTAAATCGTTTAAAACTTATTGTTCCGATTTGATACGAATTTTTCGACTATTTTCTCTGCGTGATTAGAATGATCTTGTATTGTATGTTACTAAACTTGTCATAACGTCAGTAATGACGTCATGAGCAAAAAACAACATGGTTCGATTTAAGAAAAAATAGATTTGACCTTGACGCAGAGCTTTGGCGGCTCGACAGAAGAAAAAATGATAATCCTGTACATAGTTTTTCTCGAACAATACAACTTTCATGTGAAACTTCTTTAGATATCGCTAATACTTTAAGTGCTATTGCTCTGTAATACTTTAAATGGCTCGAGCCTGTAGATCTGCATATGCTCGTGGAAATTACCACGCGGCCTGTTCGTCTGTTACTCCGCGGGCTTTTTGCGATAAAGCGGGGGAACGCGCACACTCATCGGGACAAAAAGAGCCGTGGATAAAGACAATGCTGTGGAGTACGTATGCTCCGTACAAACCGGTAATACGCGCGGGAAAAGCTGCGGAGAAACGATGGGCGACGGTTACGAGGCGATCGTATGAGGCTCTTCGCAGGTCCAACACGAAGAAGAAGAAGAAGAGGCACCGAGCTCTTCATCTCTTCAACCCCCTCGAACCAAAACTTCAACGTGCAAATGCCAGTTTCCCTATGGATCTCTCTCTCCTCTCTCTCTCTATCTCTCTCTCTCCTCTCTCTCTCTCTCTCTCTCCTCTCTCTTTCTCTCGTCTTCTCTCTCTCTCTCATCTCTCTCTCTCTCTCTCTCTCTCTCTCTCTCTCATCTCTCTCTCTCCTCTCTCTCTCTCTCTCTCTCTCTCTCTCTCCTCTCCCTCCTCTCTCTCTCTCTCTCTCTCTCTCTCTCTCTCTCTCTCTCTCTCTTTCTCTTTCTCTCTCTCTCTCACCCTCCCTTTCGCTCCCTCTCTCCGGATTCTTTTGGCTCTCGCACTTCATCTGCGTTCTTTGACGCGAAAGAGGGAGGCGCGTGTATACAGTCGGATTCTTCTCGCTTTGATATTCTGCCAGAATACATCCGCGGCAGTCTGCGCCCTTCTCCGGAGCCCTCTCTCTCTCTCTCTCTCTCTCTCTCTCGTTCTCACTCTCACGCCATCTCTCTTTATTTCTTTTAGTTCGGTTTCGGAGTAGCCTGCATCCTGCACAAAACGACCACGAGTGGCCTGTACCGAGTCTTCCTCTCGTCTACCGTGTTTCTGTCTCTCTCGCCTTTCTCTGCTCTTTATGTCTGCAGAATTCTCATCGCTTCTCGGCGCGCGGCGTGCGTGTTCCTCTGCGACTGTACGTTAACTCGGTGCTGGACTATTTTCACCGGCGAGTCGTACACTTTATATATACACACACACCCACACATATATATATATATATATATATATGTACACACACACACACACACACATATACTCCAGCAAACGGTTCAACAACGTTGTTCGTTCACTCTTCCATCGGTTCTACATTTTTCTTTAACTCATCCTTACGTATATATATATGGCGAAAAGAGAGAAGCCAACGCGGTGCACTTCTCCCCGCATACTGCATTATATTGTGCACTCTCGGGGCTCTTTTACCGTGGCAGCGTGTATATATATATATATATATATATATATATATATATATATGTAACGCATACGGAGTATATTTTCTTCACCCACGTTTTGCCTCCATCCAGAGGCGGTCTGTGCTGTGTATGTGGATACTCGAGAGTATCCTCTCTTTATGGGCCGGTTCCCATCCACCTATCTTTCCCTCTCTGTCTCTCTCTCTCTCTTGATCGCGTTTCGTATCGCACTTTATAAAAAGATATACCGGTAGCAATCCTATCCTCGCCAGCGTTTTCTACCTGCGTCCGGCGTTTTGTATATCACTGTTTTATTATTATCATCATTAAGTGTTCGTCTGTGTGCTTATGGAGCGCTCATTGTATGCATACTCGTATCTATATATTTATATATATGTGTATAATTAGCGAGAACCTTCGCGGTGATTATTTACGAAGGCGCACTATTCGACCAGTCACCTGATCATGCGAACATCACGAGAATAATATAATCCTGAGTTTTATGCGTAGGCGATGTATGATTTGTTGAATTGTCATAATCCGAGAGCAACATTCGGTAACGTTACGAAAATAGCCCTAAATCTATTAAAAAAAACAATGAATAAAGACAGGATTATGGTAGTCGGAGGATTGCCAGCCCCATAGTCATCTTTGGCAGCCAAAAAAATGGGGAGAGAGGTTCAAATTGATTTATAAACATGCCTTGAACATCTCTCGAGAAAATTTAAAAAAAACTACAATATCTGCAACAAGCGCATGGTAATGCGCTCATAGTCCAGCTTTGACAGCCAGAGAAATAGAGAGAGAGACGTTCAAATTGATTTATGAACATCCCTTGAACATCCCTTGGAGCAAATTTAAAAAAAACTACAATACCTGCAACAAAGCGCATGGTAATGGTTCCATAGTCCGCTTTGACAGCTAGAGAAATAGAGAGAGGTTCAAATTTATTTATGAACATCCCTTGGAGCAAATTAAAAAGAAAACAAGAATACCTGCAACAAGCGCATGGTAATCGCCCCATAGTCAGCTTTGATAGCCAGAGAAATAGAGAAAGAGAAGAGGTTCAAAATTGATTTATGAACATCCCTTGAACATCCCTCGGAGCAAATTTAAAAAAAACTACAATACTTGCAACAAGTACATCGTAATGGTCCCATAGTCAGCTTTGACAGACAGAGAAATAGAGAGAGAGGTTCAAATTGATTTATGAACATCCCTTGAACATCCCTCGGAGCAAATTTAAAAAAAACTACAATATCTGCAACAAGCGCATGATTATGGCCCAATAGTCAGCTTTGCCAGCCAGAGAAACAGAGAGAGAGCGGTTCAAACTGATTTATGAACATCCCTTGAACATCCCTCGGAGCAATTTAAAAAAAACTACAATACCTGTAACAAGCGCATGGCAATTCCATAGCCAGCTTTGACAGTCAGAGAAATAGAGAGAGAGGTTCAAATTCATTTATGAACATCCCTTGAACCTCCGTCGGAGCAAATTTAAAAAAAACAAGAATACCTGCAACAAGCGCATGGTAATCGCCCCATAGTCAGCTTTGATAGCCAGAGAAATAGAGAAAAAGGTTCAAATTGATTTATGAACATCCCTTGAACATCCCTTGAACATCCCTCGGAGCAAATTTAAAAAAAACTACAATACCTGCAACAAGTGCATCGTAATGGTCCCATAGTCAGCTTTGACAGCCAGAGAAATAGAGAAAGAAGTGCAAATTGATTTATGAACATCCCTGGAATATTCCTCGGAGCAAATAAAAAAGAAACTTCAATACCTGCAACGCAAGCGCATGGTAAAGATTCTTTTTTCTCCACAAATCGTACGAAAATTGCAAAAATCATATAAGCAAACAAGCACTTAAGAATTCGAAACAAAACCATAAAGAATATCAGTGAAAAATTCACAATGAAAATACTGGTTTAGCCGAATAAAAGACAAAATGAGTCATACTTTAAGTGTACCAAAGGCAAGAACCACAGGAGAAATGGTGGCGAGACATACGCAACGAAAATTAAAATAAGAGAGGGAGGTGAGAGACGTACTTTTCGCTCGAAGGGAGAATATCGCGAGGGACGCGAGACCGCGGGTCTTTTTACAACCCCAGCGGCTCCGGTGGGTGTCGCCGGCGTCCCAACACGCCCACCTTTTTCATATTTCGATTAAGCTCTTTTAATCAGTCGCCCCCTATGATGATGACGACGCTCTCGTCCAGCAAGAGAATCGATTGATATCGCGTAAACACATGCTCTCGCTGTATATAACTTCCCAATCTCGATACTGGCAACGTCGCTTTTCGTCGATCCAATTTACGCTCAATGCCACACATCCATACGTATATATTTGTGTAAACAATTCCCTTGCCTTTCCTGCAAGACTCGCGTAATTTCCTTCACTCAAATCTCAATGGAAAGTGCCAATTTGGCTATTGATTTTGGAGCAAATGCAATTCATCTGCTACGAAAAAAAGATTTCAGAAAATCAAGACAACCCGAGCCTTGTTCGTTTTGGATCGAAAGAGAACATGAAGGATTGGGTTTTCTTGATTTATTTTATCTTTCTGAAAAACCATCAGCAAGAAAATGATCATGAAGAAGGATCTGGTTGTCTTGATTAATTTGATCTTTCTGGAATACCATGATCAAAGAGTGATAATGAACGAGGATCTGGTTGTCTTGATTTCTTTTCGATTTCTGGAAAACCATGATCTTGATTGCTCATCTTTGTCTGGAAAATCATGGTCATAATTTCTTTTCTTTCTGGAATGAAATCAAGATCAAATAGATTAAATCAATTGTGGTTCCTTCTTCTTTCTAGACAAAACATGGTCTTAATTATAATTTTTTTTTTTTGAACTATCAACTTGATTTATATTCCCTTTCTGCAGAAACATGATCTTGAAATAGATCTTCCTGGAAAACCAAAGTCTTGATTGCTTCTCCCTTTCAGGAAAACTATGGTCTTGATTTCTTTGCTTTTTCTGGAAAAGCATGGTCCTGATTTCTGATGTCTTTCTAAAAAACCATGGTGTTTATTTTTTTTCTTTATATGGCAAAATATAGTCTTGATTTCTTTTCTCTTTCTAGAAAATTATAGTCTTGATTTATTTACTGTGGTCTTGCTTTTTTCCCTTTTTCGAGACAACTATGGGCTTGATTTTCTTCTGTCTTTCTGGAAAATCATGGTCCTCATTTCTTTTCTCTTTCTGAAAAACCATGGTCTTTATTTCTTTTCTCTTCATGGCAAAATATGGTATTGGCTTCTTTTTTCTTCCTGCCAAAATATGGTCTTGATATCTTTTCTTTTTCTGGAAAATTATGCTCTCGATTTCTCTACTGTGGTCTCGATTTCTCATCTCGTTCCGGAAAACCATGATCTTCATTTCCTTCATCGTTGCAAAAAACCACGGATACTCGAAGAAAAGAAAAAAAAAAAAAAGAAACGCGATCAAAGAGTCAAAGGACGTGGGAACCAAAAGTGTCTTCGCATAAACCCACATACATAGGTGCAAAATACTGAATTACAACTCGTCCGTATGTGTGTGTGTGTGTGTGTGTGTGTGCAACAATCTCGAAAATCGCTGCACACGATACACCCGGGGGGGTGGATCTTTAAATATTTTTTTACGTCGGAGCTCGCACGGTAACGCGGCATAATAGAGATCGGGAGAAGAGTACTCTCGCGGACGAAGATGTACCTTGTGTGTTGGTACTGCCGTTGTAGTACAACGGTCGTACCTACACACACACACACACACACACACACACTCATATATAATATACTTACACATATGCAGTAGAATATAATACGATCGAGCGCGCATCGCAACCTCGGCAACCAGGCACGTCCGCGCGAGAGCAGAGAGATTTTGGACCGCGTTCCTCGTCCCCGTCTTTTTTGCCCACCCCTCCCCGCATCAACACACGGGGCACCCAAAGAACGGATATTATCGCCAAACGTTAATTTGCTCGAGGCCTGCCTACCATCCAATTTTCGAGCCTTTACACGCCCACTTACGAGATCCGTACCTTTAATACTACGAAACGTCGAAACCAGCGCGCTCTCGCGATCTTCTACTTCGGACACACACACACACACACACACACATATATATATATCCTCTGTGCTATATAGAGGCGCTGGTGAAAATTTGGACCATCTTCCGAATTTCGGTAAATTTTCGCTCGAATAAATTGGACGCCAGTCGCGGCAGGTCGGTCGTGTGCAATGTGCGTGATTTTTTTTTATCCGCGATTTCGATCGACCGGAAATTCGCAAATATATTCGTCGTAACATGGAGCGTCCAATATTTTTTTTTAACGTTCATTCCTCACGAATAAACGTGAGAAATTTTTCTTCGAGTGCGAAGCAGGACGTTTCTTTTTTTTAAGTTAGAACGACGATTTTAGATAACAAAAAAATAAAATAAACGACAGAAAAAGGTTTGCCGTAGTGCGGGTGCTGGCAATGCGAGTTATCCCGATTCCTTTTGTCCGATTTCTATCCGCATTATGTATATATATATGTATATATATATATATATATATATATTTATACACACATGAGCTATAATTTAATATACTATATATATATATAATTGTATACGGAGGAATGGTCGAGAAAAGAGCCCCCGGATAGAGAGGGAGACGCATGAGAGATGAGAAAAGAAAGTTCGGGGTTGGAGAACCGGTTATATGCCTATATACGCGAGAGGGATCCGTCCGAGAGAAGGAGCTCCTCTCCTCTCGCCGTGAACGCGGGCGCGCGAGTTCTCCACCGACGCCTTCTCTCGCTTCTCCCCCACACTTTTTTTTCATTGTTTTTTTTTTTTATCTTCTTTCGAGCGCATCGACGCCTCCGCACATCTTGCCCAACGTGTACTATAGATGTATGCACGTATACGTGTACACCGATTTCGCGTACCCCCCACCCTCCGTGGACATCGCGACTTTCTTGGGTTTGTTTTTTTTTTTTTGCCGTATAACTCAGACACTCGGGAATTCGGGAAAAGTTATTTGCCAGACCCTGATGCGAGGATACGAAATGTATAAACGTTATGGATGTTTTTTTTATGTTTATGGGTGGATTTAGGACAAAGTTAAAGAATTATTCGGAAGTGCTGTCGAATGACGATTCTTTTCCATTTTTTTTTTGGGGGGGGAAATGAGATCCTTTTCTTTTCAAATGAAATTCTAGTTTTTTCTTTTTAATCGAATTCTATTTTCTTTTGTATACTTTTTATTTTAAACAAATGGTGTTTTATTTATTTTCAATGTAATTGTAGTTTTTTTTTAATGAAATTCTGATTTTTTGTAATGCATTGGGTTTGGGGTGAAGTGGAAGAATTTTTCATATGCGCTGTCGAATTACATTTTTTGTCGATTTTTTTTTTTTGTTTTTTTAAGGTATTATTTTATTTGCTAATTAAAACTTAGTTAAAAACAAATAAATACTGTTTTTTTTCTAATAAAAAGTAAGAAAATAAAACTACGTTAGATCCGGTTTATAGAATAAATACTTTAGTAAAAAAGGTCGACAGTGCTCAATTTGCAGGAAGAAATCATCGACGATATTTTTGTCACCCTTTTTTTTACGAAAAAATAAGACATTTTTCTCCATGAAAGAAAAGAATTGTTTCTGTTTTTTTTTTTCCTTACTGATGCTAATTTTTGCATTTTTATCGGTCTTTTGCAGATTTCGGATCGACAACACCGATCACATAATAGACGTGAACAAAAACAATCCGGCTTTCGAGTACGATCAGGTCAATATAATATGTCCTGTCTATCTGCCCGGAACGTACGATGACGAGGCTGAAAAGTACATCATCTATAACGTGAGTTAATTATTTCCCTTTTTTTTCATTTATTTCAATTCACATCGATTTATTTGATTTTTTCTAATGTGGTATTAAAAACTTTCCAAGAAAATTTCGAAACGACGTGAAAAAAATGTATATGTGCGTGTATAATTGGAACATTTTTTTCACGACGTATTCGCGTGTCTTCGAATTTTTTGAACTGTCGAATCGATTTCAATGAATCTTTTACAGAAACACAGCTTGAAGTCTGAAATAGGATTAAGGCTCAATGGGCATTCCGCTTTGTAGTTAATTACAATGAACAACCGACACTGGTGGATGTGCGGTCGGGGTTCGGCTCCGGCAGTACTTCGAGTTAAGCAGCATTGCGCGGGGCCAATACTCGGAGCGGTGACCGCTTAGCCGTACACCGGCTGGCGCATCAACCAGTGAGCGGAAGGCCCAATCCTTCTGATACTCGGGTGTAGATACTCGAGTAAAAGTATTGTGCACCAGAGAATCAGAAGAATATGAGGTCGTTCTATACCGGTACGGGTTTTCCACAGTTTCCCCGTACCCGCGACAAATGCGGTTTGGTGTAGCTCAAGACGGCTGTGGACGCAACGGAAGTTAGATTAGATTAGCGGAGGGCGGGTGGGGAGTGATAGGAAAAGGGTTCAATTGAGAAAGGTAATACGTAAAAACCCGCAATGGTATACGTTGGAATACTGGACAAATAAAATCAAATTATCATAAACAAACATAACAAAGATCATGAAAAAAAAACAAACAAGCACAAACAAATAAATAAATCAACAAACCGAACGAACAAACAAAAATCGATGAATAATCGTGAGTTCCGTGGCATTTTTTCATATTCATAAATGGTCTTTGCAGTTCGTTATCATTTTCAATCCGCAATATATATATATATATATATCAAAATTATGGAAAAAAAACTTCAAGCAAAAAAGCATATTAAGTGGTTAACTAAAATGTACAAATAACGAGGCATGCTCCGTCAATAAATCTGTAAATCCCTGTCTCTCCGTATAATAAAACTGTAAGGTTTTGTGATAAAACCACAAGCCACCAACTTTTTTTTTTAAATATACAACAGAGGGCTTAGTTTTGCTATCGAGAGGATTTCAACGCGTGGGAAGCCGACGGTCCATTCAGAATTATATAAAACAGTCATAATACAAACTTGAATGTTAATTAAAACTCGCCTTAACCCCAAACACCCCCAAAACAGTTTTAACTGATTTATTTCGTCAGAACTAGTTTGTCCCAGTTGAAACTAGTTTTAACGAACGTTCAAAATTTATCAGTAAATATAACAGTTTTAGCTGGGAAAAAACAATATATTCGTTAAAATTGTTGGTTAAGACGATGTTAAAGTGTTGATTGTTTGTTGAAACGACGAGACAGGTGTCGAAGGAGGAGTACGAGACGTGTCGGATAACGAACGCGAGTCCTCGCGTGATAGCGGTATGCGACAAGCCCTACAAGACGATGTACTTTACGATTACGTTCAGGCCTTTTACACCCCAGCCGGGAGGCCTCGAGTTCCTTGCAGGCCACGATTATTTCTTCATAAGCACCTCGTCGAAGGAGGACCTGCACAGGCGCATCGGTGGACGATGCACCACCCACAACATGAAGGTCGTGTTCAAGGTGTGCTGCGGCAACGACACCAATGGCTCGTCATCATCGGCAACGTCACGCAACAATTGTAAGTAACCGGGCTTAGAGTTTTATTTTCTTTCTATTTTTTTTTCAATGCAAAAATTTTGGAATATACTGATGAGTGAAAAACGCCTGATTTCTAGCAGTCTCGGTGACCAGTAGCACGGTCCCAAGCAGCTCGACGAGCAACGGAATAATGGGAGGAGGATCAGCTGGCATGCCCCAGGCACCACCGCCGAGTGTCCTCAAGGGTGGCGATCGCGAGAGATTCTATCCGGGTGGTAACGTGCATCATCATCAGCCGGCAACGGCTTCCCCGACGTTGCCCCACGCGCCACCACCGGGCGTCTACTCGCCTCATCCCCATCAGCCACAGCCCCCGATCTACAATGGACCGCCGTCCGCATCGCCTCCGAAAACTTCTATCCCACCCAAGAAGAAGAACAGTACGTATACGCAAGGATTCTTCTCTTTGTTTCGACCATCGATCCTGATAACGAGCTTTGAAGGAAAACAAAAACTAGCACGTGTATCGAAAAAAAGGAGGATGGTTTTTTTGGCATTGAAAAAAACATCAGTTTTTCGTTTCTTCCGGAGTTTTCGATGGAGTTTGTTGATGCGATGGACAGGTAGCATATTACTTTGAGGAAAAAAAATAATTGTGGAATAAAACTATAAAATTATGGTTTTTACAATAATAATAATGATATTTAATAATAGTAATAATTACTATACCATAGCCATCTATATATATAAAACTGTTTCGTAACTGACTGACTGACTGACGGACAAACAACGCACAGCCCAAACTACTAAAGATAGAAACATGAAATTTGGTACATATGTTCCTTAGAGGGTGTAGAGATGCACTAAGAAAGGATTTTTTGAAATTCTATCGTTAAGAGGGTGAAATGGGGTGTAAAAATTTGTATGGGAAAAAAATTTTTTTTTGGTCGGATTAACTTGAAACTTTGCATAAACGCTCTACAATAAAATTAATGAAACACGTATTTCAGCATTTCCCAAAAATTCAACCCTTAAGAGGTTGCAAGGGGGTGGAAAAGTTTGTGTAGAAAACAATATTTTTTTGGTCGGTTTTACTTGAAACTTGGCGTAAACACTCTATAACAAAAATAATGAAACATGCACTTCAGTATTGCCGAACATTCAACCCTTAAGGTGTTGGTTTAAAATACGTTGGCGGAGATTTGAAAGAAAATGGTATCTCCCACGATTAATTTTACGTCGCTTGCTCACACGTAAGTTCGCCCACGGGCCTGGTGATATTGGTGCCGTCCAATAAAACAAAAACAAAAAATATTGTTTATAAGTAAATCCTCTGAAAAGGAGTCAAATATTTACACTCCCACGGCGTCATAAATTCCACGCGGAGAAAGTCACGGGTGATAACTATAACTTCATATATATATTTTCGAAAAATAAAATCATTAAAAAAAGAGTCCTGCGTTAATTTAAGTTGGCGAAATCAGAAAAGTCATAAACAGACCAACTTAACCTTCTCCGTTTAAAATCAAATAAAGTTTGTATCCGAAATGTACTCGGACGAAATCACGGGTAAAAGCTAGTATTAAAATATAATTATTATGCAGTTAGAACTCCATCAAAATATTATCTCTGTTATTATTATTTTATTATCATTCTTTATAACAATAATCATTATTATTATTGGTGTTGTTATTGTTATCACAATAAAATCATTATTAAAATTATGGTTTTTACGATGTTGCTAATAATAATAAAAATAATGATAATATTATTATTAATTTAATTAATATAAAAATTATATTAAAACATTTATTATTATTATTATTATTATATTAAAATCTTTATTATTATTATTTTTTTGTTGATGTCATGGTCGTAAAAAATATCTCTAAATTATTATTGTTATTATTATTATCATCATAAATTTATCAATGTCGTCATTAAAGTCCATGATGTTCGCGAAAAAAAATTAATCTAAAAATAAAAAAATTAAATATTGAAAAAACTATTTGATATTCGTAGCTAAAAAAACGGGCCAAGTTTTAGAATGAAACTATGAGGGGCTGCTGATGATTTTTAAAAAATCGATACATTTTTTTCTTCGAGCTTTACGTAGCAGGGGATCGATGTTTTTTGTTTTTGTTCGACGTCAGAATTAAAAGGTATTTTTGTTCGTTTGTCAATTGCAGAGGAGTATTCGGATCATCCGAACGAGGTCGTTAAGAACGAGGAGCTGACGTACAACGGTGGCGGTTCGTTAAAACGACTCGCGTCGTCCTCCCGTCACAGCCTGATGCTAATGATGACGACCGGTACTGCAATTGCGATCAGTTATCTGATCCCGGTATTAATGCGGTGAAGCGACAATACGTATATATATGTGCGTGCGTATACATATATATAATCGCAATGCGTCGAACAACCCCTTCTTCTGTGATTATCCTACGTTTATAATTCATTTAATCGCGACGAAATCGTTCATCCGTGAGGAACGAGAGAGCGAGGATTAAATAGGCGGAACATCGATGCCGGAGAGAGACAGAGAGAGAGAGAGAGAGAGAGAGAGAGAGTGAGAGAGGAGAATGGAATGAACAAAAAAAAACTGCCCGTCCGCGCGAAATGACAAATCGCCGAGAGAGAGAAAGAGAGTGGGAATTAAAGTGCGAGAACTTTGCGAGGATGAGAAAATTATGAACGAACAATGCCGCGGCGCTAAAAAGGAAACGGAGTGAAGAAAGAAGGAATTAAAAAGACTTTCAATTGACGCAAAAAAAAAGAAAAAAAAACGACGTCGCGAAGTTTGAGCACAGTGGAACGAACACGGAAAAAAAAGCCATATTAACTATTAAACGATACTACTAGACACTACCGTAGATACGCCCACACCATTATCACTATTGTTACAAAGGGAAGATGTGACAGGCGATAACGTGCAGAGAGAAAGAGAGAGAGAGAGAGAGAGAGGGAAGAAAAACGCGAAAGACCCTTCAATGTTATCCTGTCACGTCACAATTGACGGTTTTTACTTTTCAACATTTTGCGTGGCTAAAGTCCGTATCCTCGATTAAGAAACACAGAGACAGAGAGAGAGAGAGAGAGAGAAAGAGAGAGCGAAAGGGATAGAGAGAGTGTGAGAGAGAGAGAGAGAGAGAGAGAGAGAGAGAGAGAGAGAGAGAGAGAGAGAGAGAGAGAGAGAGAGAGAGAGAAAGAGACAGAGAGAGAGAGCGAGAGAGAGAGAAAGCGAAAGGGATAGAGTGAGAGAGAGAAATTCGCCAATTCGGCTCACGAAAAGTAACCGAGAAATTCGCAAAAAATTTTCTACCGGAAAAAATGCCGTGACTTTTCGTCCCTCCGGGACTTGGGTTCCCGCGCGATCTATCGAGTAATCGGAGGCGACGAAAAATAAATATAAATTCCGCTGGATCTCAACAATTTTCGTTTCATTTTCGCTAATTTTTCCTTCTTATTCCGAGAAACTTTGGCGTGAGCAAAAATTTCCAAACAAAATTGTTCGATACGAGAGAGATAGAGAGAGAGAGAGAGAGAGAGAGAGAGAGAGAGAGAAAGAGAGAGAGAGAGAGAGAGCAAGGGAGAGACAGAGAGACGAGTTAGCACGCGTGTAAATAAATTCCTAATGATTATGTACAATTGGCCGTTAATTGGCCTGATTTAGAAAACGCGAGACCGATTATTCGCGTTCCACTGCCCTCTCACGATTGTTCGCGATATTTTTTTCGTTCACACACACTTTCATATATATATATATATATATATATATATATATATGACAGTCACGATCGTGAGACAAGCCACGAAAGAGAGCAGGAACTTAGGGGGCTTCGAGTCGGAAGACGAAAAAAAGAAAGTTCGCGTACATCGGAATATGTCCGACGAAAAAGAAGAAAAAAAAACAATGAGAAGGGAGGAAAAAACGCGCGCGACGACGAAAAGACATTTGTATCATAGTTGTATCATACCGAACTCTATCCATAGATCTGTATTATATTTATTACCTATCTATTAATTACTAATATTATAATTATTATAATAATTATTATTATAACAAGATCGCGAGGAGGAAGAGAAAATTCACTCGACATTCTATATAATTATTAGTGAAATATCAAATTTAATAGGGAATAAAATTTTTGCGAGGCGCAAAATTTCACCTCGCGCTTCCCTCCGACTCTCTGTCTCGATTTTTTTTCTTCTTTTTTATTTCCCTTCTTCTTTTTGGCGGTTCTCGCGAGTTCGTCACAAAGATCGGCGAGTTTTTTTTTTTTTTTTGTAACCTCCCCCCAGTCTCCCCTCCTTGCTCGTCCCCTCACATACTTAATTTATTGCCACGAAGCCGCGGTGTCGATCGTCACTTTATTATTTTTTGTTTGTTGTTGTTTGTTTTCTTTTTTTTATCTTCTTCTTCTTCCTTTTTTGTATTATTTTGTAATTTTCGCAAATACGAGAAAAAGACTTGGGAATTCGCGTGTGACGAAAAGCGCGACGAATTCGCGCGTAAATTTTTGATAAAACGAGGGAATAAAAAGGGGTAAAGGGATAAGTAATCGCAAGGCGTGTAGAGAGGATAACGACGAGCGAGAGAAAGAGAGAACGTGAATGCAAAACTCGAAGATTGAAAAGACTCGAGGGTACAGCGCGGAGATTTTATCGTCAATGTTCAATGTCGGCCATAAACGAAGAATTTATTATATCGAAGAAAAAAAAATCGAAACGAAAAAATATTCTAGAATAGAGAGTAAGAGAGAGAGAGAGAATGCGAGATCGAGAGAAATGAAATTATTGTAAATATATGCGAATATCCTCGTCAAGAGACTCCAGATAACTTTGCACGAAAGGGCTTTTTGAGCAATTAATTCCTATTTTTCTTTTTCCATATCGCTTGTTGTTGTTTTTGTTTTGTCCCCGATCCGAGACACGCATTACGAAAAAGAAAGAAAAAAAAACGTTGAAACGCCCGTGAAACGTTATCCGTTGCAGTATTGTAAGCCTAAGTATTACGGAAAGGGAAGAACAAAAAAGAAGAAAAAAGAATCGAAGAAAAATCGAATTGCGCATCGATCCTCGAAAAAATTCGATTGCACGACTGATTTTCCCTCGCAACGTCATATCATTTAGCAATTAAAATTGCACGCGCAACGTTGCCAATTACTTGCCCTTTTTTCATTCTTTTTTCGCCCCCCCCCCCCTCTTCATTCGATTGTGTTTCAACAACGACGCGAACTCGGAAAATTTGCCGTGCGAAAAGGAAAACCTTATCGTCGTCTCAGCCCCCCCGGGAGTTGCGAAAAAAGGAGAAAAAAACATTGAAAGGCAGAGAGAGAGATAAAGAGAGAGAGAGAGAGAGATTTAAGGGCGTTCGTCGCAGAGTGCGAGAAAATGTGCGATGTGTAAAATAAAATAAAATAAAAATAACTAGAATTCACGTGAATGATTGAGAGATTCGTACGAGTGACAGAAATAAAAATTTTAAAAATAGTTAAATACAAGTATAACAATAATTTATAGGCTCGAACTATCGATATAGCAAATAGACAAGATCACACCACACACAGCGATTCAGTTTTCTCGTTTTATTTTGTTTTTATTCCCATTCACGAGAGTGAAAAAAAAAAAAGAAAAGAACACGAATCCTAATCCCGTCACTCAAAACGATCGATCCACGTCGGATTTGAAGGTGAGTGAAGTACACGCAAGCACGTAATCTACGCGTATTTTCCGAGAATGGAAGAAAAAAAAATTATCCTGGTTTCCCGTTTGGAGCTCATTATTTGTCCCCTCGTTATTTCGATCCTTTTTTTTTCCTCTTTTTTTCGTCACGTTTCATTTTCCATGTTTCTTTCTTTTTTTTTGTTTATCACGCAAGGTTTATAACACGAAATTCGCTCTGCTCGTTGCGAAAAAATATATTTAAAAAATCATAAACGAACAAATAAAGGTATTCCCCCCGAATTCGCGGTTGTCATGTAAATAAACGAAAACAATAATGTTTAAGTATATATATATATATATATATATATATATATATATATATATATATATATATATATATATATATATATATATATATGTATGAATGTATGTGTGTGTGTGTGTGTGTGTGCGAAAAGGAGAAACAGACGAAGAGTGCGAAAGGAGGGAAGAGAGAGAGGCGATTGCAAGTTTATATTAAAGACGAAGAAAAAAAAATACAAACACATAGCAAGTACGAGATAGGTTTCTAATAACGATTTATTATTAACGAGATGAACAAACAAGAATGAAGAAAAACTATTTAAAAAAAACACAAAAAAATCAAGTGGATGTATGTTGATGTCTAAGATTTTTAAAGGAAGCAAAAAAAAACAAACGCAAACTGATTATTATCAACCTATGATTATTATTCGTAACCAATAAACACCAAGCACTCACACACGTGATGCGAATTCAAAAATACACACACACACACACAAGTAATTCTCGAATAGGGAAAAAAATGTCCAGTCGGGTTGAAAAGATTTTTGGAAAAAATCCAACCCCCCTGGAATCGTCTCGGAAATTAATGCAAAAAACTGTACCTTTAACGTAAAAAGAAAATGGATTCGATATAGATTTTCGATCAGCCACTGAGAAATATTATTTCTTGAATAATCATTTTCTAATCATTTCTTGTAATTTTCATCAAAATTCTCCGTAAATCTTCGCACTCGCAAAATTTATTTATAAAAAAAACCCCGAGTAATTCGCGCAGAATTGCATTTCGGGTTTCCCAATAAAAATGAATTTCCAATTTCGGGATGCTCGAGTGAAATAAAATGTTTTTTTTTCCGGAAAGTCGAGACGATCCTCCCCCGAACAAAAAAAAATAAATAAATTTGACACACACAAACTCAGACACACGAGCCTTCATTAGTTCGCGGGTAAGGAAAAGAGAGTGTTTTACCGGCGCAAGATAATAGCAATGTACCGTACATTTAAACAGAAGAAAATGAAAAAAAAAAAAAAAAAGAAGAAGAAGCAAACAACCCGTCGTTCATACCGGCAAATCTCATACATTTTACAATCATACATTACATACAAAGTTAGCTTAGCGTTCATAAAACAAGTAGTCCATTTGTAGCGAAATAGTAAATAAAAGGAAAAATAAACAACCGAGCAACAGGAAAACCAAAGGAAAGAGAGGAGAGAAAAAAATCAACCGAGCTGGAGAATGGTAGATTGGGATCGAGATTGCAGATGAGAGGAAGAATAAATACTGCAGACCGCCGTGTATCGCGTGCACACGCGTTGTACGTGGCGAACAATTATTTTAAAAAAAACCATTTACTTCAATTGTAGCATCGAACGAAAAAAAAAAACATTGAAAAGGGAGAAAAGAATATTACCGAAGCAAGGAAAATAGAAAGCCACGAGGACACTCTTGAAAACTCGAGAAACAATGTTTGTTCACTCACACCGAATACACGATACATATACAGGCTGATTCACAACTATCAGGGTTCCCTTGGTGAGCACATAAGTTGCGTCATTGCGAGCAAAACGCTTTTTTTTCCAATGTTGCGTGACAAAAATTGGCCGAGATATTCGCGTAAAGTCCAAAACTGAATAAACAACGGCACGGTAATTGCTCATGCGGGAATTATCTTTTTTTTTTCTTCAAATAATAAACGAAAATTATTGAATCGTATTATCGATTTGCAAAGCGAGTCTCCGTGTTCGTTATTTTTTAGCGAAAAACAAATATTTTTAGATTAAAAAAATGCACTTTTCCGACGCTGGATTGTACCGTGCCATTCTTTACTACTTGCTATCACGAGAAACATCACTTCAGTGCCCGCCACCTTCGATTGTGTTGAAACTCATACATGTGATAAAGCATTGACAACTATTAGACACGTACTTTTTTTTATCGACGGAAAAGCGATTTTAAGGGGGAAACAACTCCTCAAAGACATGTCGTGGAGTGACTTTTGCGGTTTCACTCACAAGCCGTCCACTGATTCAAGTGAAACAAAAACCGAAATGCTTTTAACCATTCGTGGTCACCCTGGGTAGAATCGACTCGTCGATCAATTTTTGGCGTAAATATATAGTAGATCCGGCTCCGAATGGGACTGTGTTGACCATCTTACCTGGAGTTTGAAGTATCCTTATACCATAAAGTTTACCCTCTTCACATGTCGGAATAAATACCTTTTTTTGAATGAGCACTATGCTACTATTTTTTTCTCAAAAGTAGCATATCTAAGGAGTATCACGTCCAAATTTTAGATCAAAATGTTGAAAATCCACGGAACTATGATTTTGTGAGTGAAGAAGTGTCTTTTTTTGCGTTTTAACCTCTTTATGAATTTTTTTTAACACGTCGCCATTTTATTTCTTATAAATAAGTTTTTCGTGCGTCATCTGGAAAGTTCAAAGCAAGTTCCTTCATTTTTTGAACCACTTCAGACGGATCGTTTGGTCACAATACTTGTTTGAAAACTGACTGGGTAGAATCGACCCAAGTGTGACCACCACGATTGAATTTGGAAGTGTGACCACGAAGGGTTAATGTAAAGCGATGAAAAACCCACTATAGAAGTATTGAAAAGAAAATTTTAAGGGGTGAACCACCCCTCCGTTTGCCGTTTTCTCACCCCACACTTACGAGGGCTCCACGAAAATGAATAAAACGGGTTTGAAAATATCGTTTTGAAAGGGGAAGAGAATCCAAGTTTACGGCTTTTTGCATTTTTGCCGGAAAGCAAACTTAAGGTTTGTAAATTACTCATATAAATTTATACATCACAGTCGAGTTTTCTGTGCTTAAAATGTATTCGCTGATTCAAAATTATCCCTATAAACAACAATTAAATGTTTTCTCATGTTTCTAAATTATTACGTTTGTCTTAAGGATAAACTACCCCGTCTGAATTTTTTCCGTTCGCAGTTTGAGGGAAGGTTTTCTCCCTTAAAGCCATTTTTCCGCCGATAAAAAAAATACGTGTCTAATACTTTTCAATGCTCTATCATATATATGAGTTTCAACAAAATCGAAGGTGGACACTTGAGTGATGTTCCTTGTCAAAACGCGAATATCGTGGCCAATTGTTTTCGCACGACATTTTGAAGAAAAAAAAAACGCGTTTTAATCCCAAGTTGCGAATCACCCTGTATATAAATATATTTATATATATGGACACGAGAATCATACACACACGTACCAAGTACATCAATCACCTTCGCGCAGGTGCAATTTACACGAAAAATAAAACGTTCGCCGTTTTACTGAGAAATTAATTAGAAGAAAAGGCAAAAAAAATTGGAATAAAAAGAAACACGAAGAAAAGGAATAAGAGAAGGGAGATTTAATGAACGTGACGATGAAACTTTTGCAAACCATCGCAACCGTTTGCACGAGTAGGAAATTAAACAAAATAAAAGCGAGAAAAGAAAACACATTGTAATAGATATATCGTATACGTATATCGGTATAGGCGGATTATGTCGATAGTATAAAAGAAAGTAAATTGTTCGTCGACCGAGGATCAATCAGATTCTTCCTTTGCTTTCGTTTCTTCTTTTTCGAGATCGATATATTGTTGGTTACTTATTTTTTACTTTTTCAAATTTGGTCTCGCCATTTTTTGGCCCCCATCACGCGTTTTTTACCCACACATACACACATACACAACAAGGCTCGAAAGTATCGCTCCGAGATTATTATTATTGTTAGTACAAAGAGGAGATGGGATGAAAACGAAGGGAGAACGCATTGTTCGGGACACGAGGAGATCAGTTTTTTTTAATTGAGACAAGGGGGTGGGATAGTGACGATATTTCGCAGAATGCAAAAAGTTTTTCTGCGGATTCAATTGTTTCTTTTTGTTTTGGGGTTAATTGAAAATGTCTGGTAAAGAACAAATTAAAGGTTTTAATAAGAAAAAAAAAACTACGCTGAATATGCTATTTCCGTACATTCTGATATCGCGAAGAGAAATTGCAGGAGGAGTATAGGCTCATCGTGTTAAAATTATCCGGCTCACTGCCAAGATGCAAGCAATTAAATCGCCCGGTAATTACGTTCGATTAAAAATTTCCAATAATTATAGTTATTACTGCCTTTTTTCATATTTTTCTCTGCATGGAAAAAAGATTTTCCGTGGCTTTTTAAAAAGCAGAAATAAACCTATCCAATCGAAAGAATTATTTTTAAAAGACTGAAAATTGGATATTTATGAAAAAAAAAATTCCCTGGAATTCTAAGGAGACTACTCGGGAAAAAAAAACTTGGAAGTAAAGGAAATCTTTCAGATTTGGGGGAAAAAAGAACATTTTTGAGAGAAAGAACCTAAACGACCGAAAACCTCGGCATTTGCAATAAACAAGGCGACATCGATGTAATTTATTAAATAACGTAAATTTTATTAGTTTTTCTTCTACGTGTCCCGAATATCCGCGAAACGGTAGGAAACTCTGTTTGTCGTGAAACATACACCGAGAGCAAAAAAAACGAGATTCAAGGGCCATTTCACGAAAGGACGAGAGAGACGAAGGGGGAGAAATATAATGAAAGATTTAGTCCATTTGATGTACATACCCGTATCATGTACATAATAGAGGCGAGATTGCCATAGAAGTCACACGAATACAAACGCACGAATGGTCAATGGAATTTTTTCGCGAATTAATGAAAAATGAAAGACAAAGAGCCGAAGAAAGATCGTGAAAAAAAAGAGTCACTGAATTAACGCGCGTTGCAACATGGAATGCACACACACATACACATTTGACGCACTTTTGAGCTGGCCCACCCGACATGAACTCGAATTAACAAATTTTTGTTCGATGCCTCCGTGGCTTAGAAGGAATAATCTCATGGCGAACCGATTCGATCGTTAGGACGCATCAAGCCCTTCACCGAACAATCTTAAAGGATGACGATTTTTTTTTGCAACATCGATACGATCAATAAAAATTTAACTATGAAGTTTCCGGATATCACATTACGTCGTTTTCGCGGGAACAATAAAATTAAAATCTGCACGTTAGCAGATTTCTTTGACAATGAGCACCGTCAGTGCCAACGAATTGCGCCTGAATTTATGACGTTCGACGAGAAACTCTTCCGAATTACTTAAATTTGAATTTGTATCTCGGAAACGATGTAATGGAACGCAGAAATTTTGAATTTAAATTTCTTTTGGATTTATCTGGATTTGAAAAAATCGGCACCCTTTATTATTCATTGGCAAAACGCTCGAGGTTTCAAAAAAAAAAAGAAAAGCAATTTTGATCATTCACGAATATCGAAGACGGGACTAAAAATCCAATGAATTGCGTCGAGTGATAATTACTCAAAGTAGTTGAAGACTCGATGTAAATTGAAGATATTGCGCGTTGATGAAAGGCAAAAATTACGATTTCGAAGTTTGCATCGTTGAAACTCAACGAAAGTTCTTTCTTATATTTAACTTTCCTCTTACTTTCATTATTATACAAAAATTTTTTTTGCACGATTATATTGTAGATCTTTAAATAACGGTCTGAAAAAAAAAAGCTTGAGGAATTTTCGTACGCGAAGTTAGCCCAAAGAAATTAAAAGAAATTCAGAAATATGAATTTTCCATTGTAATTCAACGATGCAAACTTCAATCAAATAAACAAAATTGCGATACGAAAAATTTGTATTCCGTCCGTCGCGTCGTTGGGTCGACTGACGATCGAAAAACGAACAAACCCAAACGAAAAGGCCGAGAGCAGATAATAAACCATAAATCATCAGCGACAACGCGATGGGCAGGAGGACGTTTACGAGAATTTGAAGAAAAGGGAAAAAACAAAACTCCCGCGATATTCATCAGCTCGAGTCACGGAGGCCACGCGTGAATTTCTTCGTTTCAAAAAAAGAAAAAGGGTGTAGGCCGAGAGAAAATAAAAAAAAGGACGATACGAAAGAAATTAAGATACTTATGGTGTACTGATTGTTAAACGTGACTAAGATATGTGAAGAAAAAAAAACATATATTGTCGTCTGATGGTATTATAGAGCGCGAGCCCGAAGGCGTTTTGCGGAAAAAGGATTCGCGTGCTTGATCCTTACGGCCTATTCGAGCGAATTCGAAGAGATGAAAAATGTTGGAATTCGGCGAGTAAAGGAAGAAACAAACAAAAAAAAAACGTCTCGTATTCGAAAAATTCGACTCAAAATCGCCACTTAATGTTTCTTTGCTTTCTTTTTCTTGTTTTTTTTTTTCAATAACAAGCACGCGGATTCGGTACGATGGTATTGTTGTTATACGAACTCCAGACGGCATTGGTATACAAGACTAAGAACAAGACCTAAAAATGGGACATAATATTTTATAACTCGACTTTTGTACAGAATAAATAAATACTTGTACTGTGGACCAATATTTCTTTCATTTCATTCGCGTCCCACGAATTTGTCAACGCCCCGGTGACATTTCTTTTTCGTTGCTTCGCTTTTTTTTCGAGCTCGTTTGCATGGAAAAAAAACATCCTTATTCATTTTTCCCAGAGATATTCTTTTGTTGAAAGTTTTTGTTCAAATGCAGAAAAATCCTTCTATAATTGTAACTTTGCAGTTATAATTATAACGATGCGTGTGAAGTATCAATTTAATTTGATTATTATAATTAATCTGATTGTTTTGGTTTCGATTGTTTGGGTTGATTAGGTCGCTTGGATTGGTTTGCGTTTTATAGGCTTTGTTTGGGATTGATTGTGTTTGTTCGGATTTTGTAGCGTTTGTTTGGGTTTTGTAAGGTGTGTTTGGGTTTTATTCGAGATTATTTAGGCTTGGTTGTGTTGTGTGGGTTTTGTAGAGTTCGTTTGAGACAATTTCAGCTTGGTTGTGTTCGTTTGGATTTAATTTTGGGTTGTTTAGGCCTGGTTGTGTTTGTTTGGGAATTTTTTGTTTGTTTAAGTTTTATAGGTTTTGTTTGGATTTTGTGGTTTCGTTGGATCGATCATTTCGATAAAGTAGGAATAGAAGTAACGGGCTGATTGATATATACACGCTCATATTTTCAAAAAGAAGATCTGTGCAAAATTTCACCAAAATCGGAAGTAACAGCTATTCGGAAGTTCATCCCAATCCTTGAACTTGATTATTATGTAATTAGTATTTACTCTACTTCAATTTGATTCGATAATTGGGTAATCCGCGATTGATATGGTTCATTTGATTAATAATGTATTTGCGAATCAAATTGTCATAAGGCTATGTGTCACACCGACCGAGCGGCCATGAGTGTGAGAAAGATAGCTAATTTGCAGATTCCCAGTGTTCTCTTAGACGGTTGATATTTCAGAAAAAAAGAAAAGTAACACCTTTCGCTCTGTTGAGAGACGAACAACGTCTTTCTCTTCGTTTGCCCGAAATGTGATCCGTTTAGGAGAAAACTTGGCCGTAGGATTTTTACCGACCGGACGTGTGAGCCATGTCCATAAGTTGATTTGATTATTACGTAATTGAGAATCAAATTGTTATAAAGCAATTTATCAATTTCGCAATTAACGAATACATTGAAAAATTGGATTGTAATAATTCAATCTAATTATTATACGATTATTAATTATACAATTATAATTCATTTAACTGTTATTCAACTAGTAATCAAATTGTTAATGATCCAAATAACCGTCAAGTGAATTCTTATAAAACGCGCCCGAATTTCTCGATAATTGATAAGTAAAAAATAAATAAAAAAAATGTGTTTCCGGCAGAAAGTTCAAGGACGTTCGCGTGGCAAGGGAAACGAAAGAACCAAAAGAGCACAAACAGTTTTGTCATTCCGATTTATGAAAAAAATTAAAGTATATGAATGTGTGTGTTTAACAATACGAGAGTGTTTATTGGTTGTTTTTGTTGCGAGTCAGTGGTACAACGACTATTCTGTTCTTGGCTTCGGGGATTCGCCACCATCTGCCCATTCTGTGCTCCTGTCCGATCCCGACAACGAGATTATTGCCGTCGGGCGTGAACGCCATCGCGTTCACAAAACCGATCAACTTTACCTCGAACAACATCGTCAGGCTCTTGAAGGAGTCACCGCATCGCCACAGCCTCACGACTCCGTCCCTCGAGCCTGCTTGTGAGAGAGTACGAAGTAATATTGATGAACGCGTCCGTGTAGAGACTCAAATGACAACAAAAAGGTAAGTCTTATCCGAAATGGCATTCCAATCCTGAGCTAAATAATTGAATCAAACGAATGAACGTTAAATGACGCAAAAGGACGAATATTCACCCGAGGCTACGAGGTCCGTGTTGAGAAGGGTCGCGATGCTCGATATCCACATGGGTTGTCCGTTAGACTCGTCCCTGCCGTGAGCCTCGGGCACGCTGCACAGTGGCTTTTTCTTCAACGAGCCCCATATGCATAGCTGTCCGTCGTCCCCGCAGCTTAAAAAGTTTTCCTCGTTGATGAGCTTCACAACGTCGATACTGCCACCGTGGCCGTTGTAGATCAATTGCGACTCCTCAACGATTTTCCAAATTCTTATCGTTCGATCGTAACCGCCACTCGTTATAGCTCGTTCCCGGGACAGCGCGTCTATCGACGTAACGCCGTTTTGATGACCGAAACTGCGATTAAGGTAGTTCTGTAGTTTTCTTCAAATCTTATGAATTGCCTGAAATTTAAGTATGTGGTGGACTGATGCCCACATTTTTCACTTCGATTCACCGTTTAGTTTATGGAATAATTGCCATTGAATATGGATCTTTTTGTACGCGATCCCTATACCTAACACATAAACCGATAGGACTTTGCTCAAGTTTTTCATTATAGGTTCTAAACGGATCTTAGGATTTAAAAATACAAACACTCGTGTATGAAGTACTATTGTGGGATTAATTTTAAAAAAATGGCAATTTTTTACCGTTCAGTTTCGGAGATATCGACTTTTGAAAAGTGTTAATTTTATTATACACGGAACTCGGGCACAACCAGCTGCGACGAAATTATAACAGTGTACGCTGCGGCGAGCTGATTGGCGCGTGGCTGGGAATTTGAAGCGTTTTTTTTTCCGACTTTTACAAGGGGACCTTGCCGGACACGCAATCGATTTCGGGACGTCCTTTCAGGGTAGTGTAGGGTTCAGTCCCAAGTGTCACCCCCCTGCCCCCGTTCACCCTGGTGGGTCTTCATTATCGCGAAATCGACCAAACAAAATTTGCGTGACGATTTTTAAGCCTCGAAAATAACACGAATTTTTTAAGCCACGCGATAGCTTAGCGGTTAAGTTCTTCGGCTAGTACGCTGCTGGTTTTGGGTTCGAGTCCTGCTACCGCTATTTTTTTTCCAATCAAAACGCTTGTAAACGTTATTTTTATTTATTTATTTCAATTTAAATCCAACTTTTTTATATTGCGTTTAGAATTCTTGCCCGCGTGATTGTAATCACCGTTTCAAAAATGTTGTATATCCAATTTTTTTTCTTATATTCTTCATCTAGTTTGAAATTATTGCTCGTTTTTTTTATCATTATTATCATCAATAATAATGACACTGATGATGATAATGATACAACAATAATAATTATCAAAGTAGTAGTCTCGCCGCAGTCACGTTAAAAAATGTATTCTCCGCTCAATCGATGAAAGCTTCGAAACATTGCGAAATATCCATATAATGTAGGTTGTACATCTTATCGGGATGTAAAAACTTATAAAGTAATTATGAAAACGCCTAATATAATGTTTACCTAATCCTCACTTTTGTATCAGACTATCCATTCCAGCTACTAATGCGTAGATACTCTGCGTATACGGACATGCACACAGTACTGTAATCTAGTTCTAGTCTGCTCCAGTCGCTTCGTGGCGCTAGCATCGCTAGACATTGCTTAATTTAAATCGCTATATCTCCGAAACTAGACGGTCAAAATTCATGATTTTTTTTCGCCCACTTCGTCATATGTTCCACTGTAATTGTGAATTATTTTTAGAAAATCTGTACAAAAGTTTCGAAGTTATTGCGTGAAATGTAAAATTTTCCACTGCTCCCCATAAGAAAACGTGTAAAACCATGAAATCTTTGATTACCAATATCTCGAAAACGGAACAGAGAATCCTTTTGAAATTTTGCAGGTAATCATTTAAGGCGAGCAACCACTTTAGATGCTTCAAAAAATTATTTTTTTTTGTTTTTTTTTTCATAAATCGTTAGCAAAATATCTTAAGAATACACCCTGAAAATTTAAAACGATATTCGGATTCCTTCTAACTGTATGTATATAAATGATAAAGACTCTCCACTCGACTCTCATGCGCGCCCAGGTATCCATGAGCGCTCAGTTAGGTAGTTTGTTTGGGTTTTCATAACCCAAACAAACCCAAACTCGACCGTTTGACGATTAGCTCCGAAACATCTCCATTCTGGGTACAAAATAATCGACGTAGCGGCATTTCTTGCTGCTATTTTATTCAATGAAGGAAATTCAGCCCTACTCATGGTTATAAATGAACTACAAATCGTAGTTGGCAGGCAGAGCTACGGATATGCCGAGCACATTTATCAGATGCGCGTGACTCGGCAAAATAGAAAAAGTTTATTAGAGAAAAAGAACCTCAAAATGCTCGTAAAGAAGCTTAATTAAACACATTTGACTTTGAGTTTTTCGTTTGTGAAACTTTAAACGTGTTTTTCTCGAAACGACATTTTTTCAATTTGCGGGAATCATAACTCAAAAGCTAATTGATGGATCATCTTCAAATTTGGAACACGTTTACATAATATAATTTATCAAAACATGAACCTAAAGTTGGAAAGATTAGATTGTTTAGAACATATTTATTATGGCAAAAAGCCGCGAAAAAAAATGCTAAAAATCGATCATTTTTTTTCACACCCGTTCCAACATTCAAATCTCGATTCTTTTTTATTTAGGTTCATGTTCTTAAAAAACATCTCAAGAATGTATAAAAATTTGTTGGACTATTTCAGATGCGAATTGCGAGCTGCACAATTCCCGAAAATCGACAACAACGATGAGGACACGCCAAGAGACACAGCGGATTACACTTTAATTAATGCATAAAATACCTTGAAAAAATTACCAGAGATGAAAATATGAATAAATTATTGTCAGAGTTGCAGAAATATCCGTTCTTTTTTCGGAATAAAAAAAATCCAAAAAATCATCTAATATTCGGTCTTCCAAAGTGGTTGCCTGCCACATTCAGGACACCACTAAAGTGGTGTCCTGAATGAGCCCTCAAAGTAAAAAAAACATCCATAGAAAAACGCCTTGGCGAGAGTACTAGCTTAATTTGATATGATTACAGGATCATAATGACATAATGATAACACAATAATAATGATAACGTTGATAACGGTAATGAAATCACAGAATTCAAAACTCACAGAGATTCAACGTATGCCATTTCATCCAAATTCCAAACTTTTACGCTTCGATCCTCTGACGCGGAGTACAAAGTGTGAGTATCCCTGCGAAAGACCAAAGCGCTGACCGGACCTCTGTGACCTTGGAGTTCTTTGATCGCTTTGAAATCTTCGCCGGCCAATACCTTGATACACTTGGCAGCTCCGTCACCGACCACCTGTTGTTCATTTTGTGCCAAGAATAGAAAATCAGAGCGATCTTTTGACGAAACGCGGTCATTCCAACCTCATTGATCGTCTCACCAGAAATTTACCATCCGTACTAACGGCTATGCAGCGAACGTTCTTAATTCCTTCCTCGGACTTTCTCTTGCCTCTGAGAACCTTGAGTTTCTTCCTGTCCGCTAAAGACCACTTGACAAGGGAGCCGTCCTTGGAGCCGGAATACAGGAAACGTCCGTCGCTGGAGAGACACAAACACGTGATCGAATCCCGGTGATCCTTGCAACGGAGCTCCAAAAGATCCGCGTGTCCGGTATACTCGGAGGCTACCGTCTTTCGCAGACGTCCCTTCTCCTCGAGATACTCCTCGTGCAGCCTCTTTGTCACCGCACCTTCCTCGAACTCGGCCCTGTCCCTTTCTACGAGAAACCGCACCATGATGGGCAATCAATAACGGGGGAAACGAATAAGCGGGTACGAACGGACGAAGCTTCGTCAGGTCCACTCGTCTGTCATAGCCTCGCAGTTTCTACATTTGTACACTCACGTGCATGAAACCTTGGGTATGACGACCAGTGAACGGACAAAAACTGATTTATATTTTAAATAAGTAAAGAATATTAACTGTCGATAAAAATTCTAATCGTTATAATTTAGCAAAAACAAACTGGGGTCGTTAAAACCAATATCTTAGTTTAATATCGAATTCTGACGCCACACGGTTTTTTTTCTACTTTGTGGTATGTACTTGCACACTGCGCAATTTAGTTACAATACGGGTGTACGCAGTCGATGTTCTAAAGGCGAAAACAAAAGTTTTTATGAGTTTTGAGGGTAAGTATTATTTTTATTTTTTAAGATAGAATCAATCTTTGATCTTTTGCAAAGACTTTAAATAAATTCGCAATATCAGGTCAGAATTAGGCATGTTTATTCGCTCGTGCTGTATTCAAGCCTCTTTCCAGTGAATTAACGTATGGGCTCTGTTCTGATCATTCTTAAAGCAGGGTGATAAATTTAAGGCCTTAGGCCCCTCTAGAGGCCAAAAAAGGCATATTTTGTGGTTGTTTTCAGCGAAACTATAAAATAAATCGGAATTACAAAATAGGGATTTTATTATACACGTAATCGACTAAACAAAATTATTTTTTCACAGCGATACATGTCAAAATGGCGACTGTGCAGCATTTTTCTGATGACGCCTTTATTTCTGGAAGGTTAATGGCCGGACCAACAGCTCCTATAATTTTTGAGTTATGATGAAACACTAAAGTTTCTTCGATTATACAGGGTGAGGCACATAAAGTGTTACAGAGCAATAGCACTCAAACTATTGATCATATCCAAAAATGTTTCAGACAAAAGTTTCAGTGTTCGAGAAGGCTGTCATACTGGACCACCCTATTTTTTTATCAGTGGAGGCGCTGAAGCTACGTCAAGGTCAACTCCACTTTTTTAAATGGAACCATGTATTTTTTTTTCGATGACATTATTACCGATTTTAAGACGAATTCAGCGACCTACAACACAAGGTCATTCTAGTCACGCAAAGTATGAAAATAGTCGAAAAATTGAAAAATATCGGAATAATCACTTTCAAAGGATTCACTAACCTTGGTTTGGGTCTACCTACAGAAATTACACCACAAATGTTGGCTGAAGTTAGACGGCATTTTCATCAGCGAATTAACAAGTGCTTACCAGTCGAGGGTAAGTCAAGCTTACTCACTTCGAGCATCTTCTGTAGGTAGATAAATTAGCTCAATGAAATTCGAAAAATATGTTCTTTAAAGGGTATAGAGGTGTGCGAAGAAGGGTTATCTTCTCGCATGGTAAACTATATGTGGACTATTGGAGAATATCGCGTACCCAAAACTTGAATGTGCTTGCCAAAGACTACGAATCATACGATGTTGTCTACAGGACTATATTGCAAAGACATATAGTCTGTATCAATAAATGATCAAGTTTTTGTTATGTCAAACGGACCTTCCTCCTCTATCTCTGCCAAATACTTCTTGGCCAGTCTCAGACGTTTTTCCTGCGCAGTCTCGCGATCCTCGTCTGACTCCTCCGAAAGCTCTCGCTGCTTTTCGGCCCTCTCCTCGGCGAACTCTTCGTCGCTACTTGCTATACTCTCGTCATCGCCAGCGTTGAACTTTTTACGGCTCGATTTCTTCCATTTCGCATCGCTTGTCGAACTTTTGGAGATGTGACCGTTGGACTATGATCACGTGGACGATCGGGGAAAAATAGTTATTTCGATTGAATATAGCGCAACGTTAATTTCGTACGATATTTTCGTCGATAAAGACGTGAATAAATTTCGTTACGTGTAAATAATGAGATCGATAAACAAAATTAGACAAAAACTAACCTCAAACGCTATTTTTATTGTAATTGAGGAAATTGGTAAATACCTTTCTCTTGGGCGCACCGCCTCGTGAATTTCTTATAAAGAACGACATTTTGTTTGGTCACTTGATTTATAAACACCACTCGTAAAAATAAACGTTGTTTTTTCGGCGCCCAGCGATTCTTCATTCAAACCACATGGTCCATCAGAATCTCGCGTGCTCGAACGCAACGATAAATCGCCCATCAGGTGCGTCGCGAGAGGCTTCGAACGCCCTCTTGTGGGTCTGGACGTGTTTTAGACAGTAGACGGTTTGGAAATGGCGAATTCTCTACCTTACCGACAGTCGTTAATGGAACTGAGTTTTGTTGGTATAATCTCACACTCGAGGTTAGAACCTCGTCCGATACTTTCACCAGGGAGGCTAGGTAGAGGAGTACGAACTGTGTATCTCAAAAGTAGCTATAAAAACGTGGTCAAACAGGGATGGCGCCACTATTACTAGGACCTCGAGAAGTGAGCTACGCATCCTAGCTTCCATGGCGAATACCAGCAAATACGATAATATACACATATTCGACCAATTTGAGGATTGTTAAAATCGAATTTGCGAGACAAACCAGCCTTGATGTTGACAAGAGGACACAGATATTTTATCTTTAAAACATTAAAGCATGATTTTATCGTGAAAACATTAAAGCAAGCAATATCGCTTCGACTTTATATTGTTATTACGGTGTTTTTCTCAAATCGAAAATTAAATACCGGACAATTTTTTTGCGATCGCTCGAATACGCGACTTGCATATTCGAGCGGTCGAAGGCACGACTTGCATACTCGCCTATGCAAGTCGCAGATTCGAGCGGTCGGAGGCAGGACTTGTATACCCGCCTATGCAAATCGCCGATTCGAGCGGCCGAAGGCACGCCTTGTATACCCGCCTATGCAAGTCGCGGATTCGAGCATTCGAAGGCACGACTTGTATACGCGGCCTATGCAAGTCGCAGATTCGAGCGGTCGAAGGCACGACTTGTATACCCGGCTTCGAAAAATACGAATGCTACAATAAAAAAATTATTATACTAATTCGACTAAATTTAATATTTTATTTCAATGTATGAAGTTTTAACATATATTTAGACCCGTGAACGGCGAAGGAAACTGAATGCGCATTTGACAAGACGCAAGGCTGTTCCTCTTCCGCTGCCCCGTTGTCACCCACCATGACGTCAATTGAAAAGAGAGAAGAGTACTCCCGGCATATCTCTGTCCTTTATGTGTTAGCTTCAGTGCCCCTTATGGGAGCGCTCAGTCTATCATATAAGTCTATGGGCACGGTTCACGGATTGCCCGTCATTGTTATTGCCGAATTGTTTCACATGCAGTGCTAGTAATCGTCTGAACTGATATTATGTATATTGCAGCGCAAGCAATATACGCGATATACTGAGTGCACAAACATGTGGATTTTTATTTCGCTAATTATTATTATTAATTATTTACATGCTCAGTAATTATGGAGTGGAAATTTATCGTGAGTTTCTTTGGGTTTGTTTACCACTCCGATTACTTTTCCATTAGGATTAAAATATTCGCGTTGCCCAAGAATTTCGTTGCTCCAAAAATGTTTTTCGCAAATTCCTGCTCCAGCTTTCACGGAGCCGTCCTCTCGCCTCACAGCACTTTTCCGCAGTTTTTCAATGTCTACATTCTTCGGAATAGTAAAGAAGTGCACTTTTTCCGGGTTTGACGTGTACGCCCTGAAGTACAGCCCGGTACAATCCACTTCGGCATATTAAACCTAAACAATGTTCACAGTTCACAGTTCTCTCGGCCTAAGTAATAAGTGAAAGTTGAAAAAAGAAAATCACTCTCAAACCACTAACTTGAAATTTTTTTATTTACAGATACTCCAAATTAAAAAAAAATGCTCACTAAAATATCGTAAATAAATCGTGTTTACGAGTTTAAGCGCGCACGCGTGAAGCAAGCCGTTCAGACGACTTCTAGCGCTACGAAGCGACCTATAGTGGAATTTAAAAAACCCGGATAAACGCGATACATTAATCACAATAGGAATAGTATCCAGTGTCAGATGGCTGTTTTGTAGTCACTTTTTTCAAATCTCTCCGTGACTTTCACCTCGTCAATCGATATATTACTATATTTATGGGGCCGTTCGATCGACGCGCCATCCTTATTATTCGCCCTTTCTCGTACACTTTATAATTCCCTGTCACCCGCATTGGAGTTTAGTCTCCTGTATTTTGTCTTCGTGATTTCAGTTTTGCAACTTTTGCAATATTTGGTCACTTGGCCAATCGGTCGATTTTCGCCAAACCGGATAAATCATCAAATTAATTTGTCAAATAGTCAATAAATATGTTGACTCTTCTCAGTAGACGAATCGCTCACAAGGTACAATTGAAATGTCAATCGACAATTTCGTTTCCACCGAATTTCATTGTTGCTAAATAGCACAATGTCAAAGGGGTTACAGCCGGAGCAGCTTTTTCACTTGGAAGATTTTCAGCAATTTTTTAATGCATCATTCGTTACGTTGTCGTCAGAGTATCACAGGTGGGATCCGCTGTTACGCGAAACATTCAAACCCGACTGTCGCGAGTCAGACCCAGATAAACGGAAACGTACCAGGCCTCAGCGCAAAATGCGTATCCGTTCCGAATGCACGTAAGTCGACCGTGTACTCTATATAATTTTTTTAAGCCACCTGGACGATGTTGCCAATCCTCGACCAGTCGTTCTCACTAGTATGCAAAATATATTTGCAAAACTATACAGACCGCTCTGAGGAGAGTATTGAAAATATGTCGTCCAATGGGTGGATTAAAATATGCATTATTCTTACAGCCGTCGGACCAGGAGCTTGTAAAGACAAGGAATACAAGAATCCTGAATATTACTGTTACCACAAAGACAGCTTTGCCGAGGCGGAAATAGAGATGGCCAAATTTAGACTGCCCGCACCATCCAATAAGCGAAAATTCGTTCCCTAATAACTCTCGAGTAATTGTACAGAAAAAAAATCATTCGCTCTCACGTCGGGCATCAAATGCCGATATAGTAAAATATCTCATTGTATTTCATAGACAGGAAATTGTATAAAGAATGTATAAATATATGATACGTTGTTCGCATCTGAGCCAAATATGGGTTAATTATTTTTCTACAAGACTCCGCACTTTGATACAACAATTCTGATGGTCGGTTTTCCAGTCCTTGTTCCGTATGCCTCTAGCTGTTATAGGATAATAAGATTTGCCGATTATTGATGAGAAAACTCAAACCAGTCGAGCTTTTATTTAAAAAAACCCACTTATTTTTATTTGTATGTGAAAAAAAATTATTTTCATTATTACGTATAAAAAACTCATTTTTATGGATAAAAAATACTTTTAATATTTTATTCAATCATGAGCGAAGGGTATCATTTTACAGAGGGAGAACTGTATAAAAACTCGCAAAGGTATACTTGGAAATAAAGAACTACTACTACTACTACTTATTTTTATTTATAAAAATAATATATCTTTATTTATAAAAATTATATATTTTTATATATAAACATTATTCATTTTTATATATAATAAATACTTATTTCGACCTACACTAACGGCAAAAAGTTTCCGGACAAAAATTCAAAAAAGTTCGGGAACGATTTTTTATGCCATTTCGCCGATAGTTGACATGAATGAATTTAATAAACAGCATTTTGAAGGGGAGGAATTCACCTTCATTCTTTTTTTTTTATTTTTTACTATTTTTTTAAAGACTAATACCCTTTTTCGAAAACGACCATTTTTCGCCTTTTTTTGTTCCTTTTCTGATGGACCCCGTTTACAGAAAAACAATTTTTTATCCATTTCTTTGACCGGAATCATAAAGGGAGAAGCTCAAGCTTCAGTTTTTTTTTTTTTAAAGCTTCGTACAATTTTTTTCTAAAGATATTTTGATTTAAAAAAAAAAAAGAGACAATTTGAAGAATAACGTGTAACGTGAAAACGACAAGGATTAAAGAAAAACCTCAAGATAGTAAAAAGTTGAATCGATTTTCTTTGAGTTCGCGAGAATTTTTTCAGATTTTTTTTTCGATATTTTTTTCACCTCTTGTCGGTAAACAATCATATGATTTAATTACCGTAACTCGAGAAAAAAGTTGAAAAACAATCTGAAATAATTCTATTACGTTGAAAATAGAAAAACAAAAGGTTTTCCTCTCTTGAAGTTTTACCACAAACCCCTTAGTTCTCGAGTTACGGTAATTAAATCATCTGATTTTTTTACCGAAAACAGGTGAAAAAAAATTACCAAAAAAAAACTGAAGCAATTCCCGCGAACTCAACGAAAACCGATTTGACTTTTTACTATCTTGAGTTTTTCCTTGAAAGCCTTGTCGTTTTCGCGTTACACGTTATTTTTCAAATTGTCTCTTTTTTTCAAAAAAATAAAAATATCTTTAGAAAAAAAATCGTCCGAAGCTTTAAAAAAAACAAAATTGAAGCTTGAGCTTCTCTCTTTATGATTCCGGTCAAAGAAATGCATAACCAAAATTTTGTCTTCAAACGGGCTCCACCAGAAAAGGAACAAAAAAAAGGCGAAGATGGTCGTTTTCGAAAAAGGGTACTAGTCGTAAAAAAATAGTAAAAAATAAAAAAAAACGGAATGAAGGAGAATTCCTTCCCTTCAAAATACCGTTCATTAAATTCATTCATGTCAACTATCGGCGAAATGGCATAAAAAATCGTTTCGGAACTTTTTTTGAATTTTTGTCCAGAAACTTTACGCCGGTAGTGTATAAAAAATACTTATTCTAATATTTTATTCAATTATCAGCGACGGGAAGATAGCTAAAAATGTCAATACCTCCTTAAGAGTGGAAAGACCACCGACAACTTTGCCGAAAACCACCCGTCTACCGTCCATACTTTCCAACCGTTTAAAAGTCAAATTGAACTTGGAACTGTTGGAATTTTTGTCAAAGCCGCAAGTCGACAAGAATCCTCTTTCCGAATGCTTCAAATCAAAATTTTCATCCTCGAATGTGCCACCGTAAATGGACGTTTCGCCGGCACCGTTGAATTTCTCAACGTCGCCACCTTGGCACCAATAGCCTGGTAATATACGATGAAAAGGTGTTCCCCTGTAAGAAACAGCGAATGATCAACAAAATCAATCAAATACAAAACGACGTTTCATCATTCGTACGGACAGGTAAGAGAGTCCGTCGAAGCCTCTGCAAAAGGACAGGAAGTTTTCACAAGTCTTCGGTACGATATCGGCGAACAATTGGAAAACCAGTTTTCCCAACTGCCGATGATCCATCTCAATTTCCACCTCGAAGTAACACCGCGGTCTCGAGTAATCCACGATCGTCTTGCTCAAAGATTTTTTTTTCGATCTACGCGGAGATTTCGAATGCTTCCTGCAACGAAAGTTAATTCTTCTTAATACTGAGATTTCTTTTGCTCGATTTAGGCTGTGTAAATCGCTCAAACGTTTATACGTATTTTTATTAGAAATTTACGACCTCAATTTGCACAAAAAAAGGCTTCGAATAATGAAAAAATAAAGAAATAAAAGATTGAAAAAAAATATCGTTGCATTCCAACGATGCAAGCTTCAACGTCATGAAATGTCTTCATCGACGAATTACTCGGAAGATTCTTTCGCCGCTCGGGATTCTCTCCATTCTCGCATCAAATCAGCCGTGCGATATAATCCCGTGGCTCGCTCGATTCTCGTCAACAGTTCCTTATTTTCCTCGACGATCCGTTCATAGTCATCTCGTTTTTCCGCCAGTGCACTCGTGTACTTGAATTCCCTGTTCCAGCAGTCGACCGAGCCCTGTTCGCGACGCGGGTCACTAAAATTATTATTCTGCCCTCAATAATAATAATTCATTATTAAATTTATAAATAACAAATAATAATTTATTATTCTCAATAAAATTATCCGTTACTCGACGGCTAGAAATCTTTGAAAGTGCGGAAATAAGAAGACAACTTGCACCCATGCGATGAATGATATTGAGCTTCTTTATAAGCTCCAAATTCTCTGCGTCGATCTTCAAGATTGCTTGAGCATCAGCCTCGAGGCGTTGTGGCTTGTATAAAGTTTCGATCGATATCGCCGGTGGTTTGTTGTCGATTTTCGGCATCACGTTCGAAGTGTTGAAGAAATTATTATCGGGAGACTTTCCAGTCGCGCTGCGTCTCTTCGAACCATCGCGATATGTGGACACCATTCGTTTAAACAATTCAATAAAATACGTTGCAACAGTCGTTGCGGAATTTTCACTCCTAACATATAGACATATAATTTTACTTTGCCTCGAATTTTCGGTAACGTGGACTTTAGGATTTTGGAGGACACACGTTTGCTCGATTTCATAATTTTTCCCGGCCACTTAATGGGGGTTAAACGAAATACCAACTGGAAGAGAAAAACTGTCAAATGACACGAGACAAACGACAGACAAAGGCGAGAAAAAAAAGCTTATGCGACAATCGCAACCGTAAACGGGAAGTATATTCATCGCGTTCAACAACTACAATACTTTGTACACATATTTGTTTTTTTTGTGTGACGACGGAATTCGTGGTGGCGACTCGTGACTCTTGTTAAATCGTTCGGCAATAATTGACACGTTACAACTGCCTATATACATGTGATACGGTCGGAGAAATTTTTCCAGCTGGGATGGCACTATATATATATATATATATACAGTCGAAACCGCTTATAACGACATTGCTTACAACGTCGAATCAGCTATAACGTCGGTACTGCAGGGTCGTCGTAACAAATCAATGTCAGTATAACCAGTTTTTACTGTGTATATACCTGTGTATATACTGTGTATAAACGCATACCTGAATCATCAAGAACATATCAGATCATCGATCGATTCGCTTCACGATCGATCGGTCCGCTGTTTCGAAGCACAATTTTTTTTTACGTCTCGGCAAATAATTTTCTAAGCGCATGTGACTCACGTCTCAATCTCTCTCGTAATAACAATATTTAAGGATATTATTGTCAATATTTTCTTATTTCGTTTGAGAATGACTAAGGAAATGCGAGATATCGTTCTTGTTTTGTTTTTTTGTCTTGTTTTACTTGACACCAAGCAGCGACTCGGCGACACCGAGATAATAGACGGTCTGAGCAATTCCAAAGAGTGGCGCGATGACGATCATACGACAGGCACCGCCCTTAAAAAATGCGGTTGGCCCCTCGTTCTTCAACGTTTTCCTGGAATAATTCAAGAGATCAATTAGTAATCCTTCTGTGTATTTGAGTCAATATTCTGGTCTAGAAATAATAAAAAACGACTTATTAAATCATTTTCTTAAAGTATATACTTTTAAGAATATGCCCTTAAAAGGAAACTTCGAAATTCTCAATATTTGCAAAGTTATAGCCGGCGCAAATCGGACAATCGGAAGATTCTAAGGAAGGCATAACTGCTCGCAGGAAAAAAACGAGCTTCAGAAAATAATCATTTCGAAGTCGAGGACGGCACACTTCACTAGGCAGGAATGGCTGATTAATATAACGTAAGTATATCCATGCCATTATTACGATTAAAAAAATATTAAAAACGAAATGAAATTGGGCCAAAAATTCACTTTTTTTTTCAGGCAGCCGCAATAAAAAAATCTCTTCGTTACCTGCCATAATGACATTCTTATTGATTAAGAAAATTGTTTTTTTTTCTGTTTCAAATGAAGAGCTTTGAAATCAAGTCAACAGCCTCAACCCTTTCTTTTGTCACGGCCATATTTAGAGGCCTATAACTTTTTCAACTTGAATTTTTTTTTGCCCAAAAATTCCTTTATAAGTTCTTGAAACAGCAATAGAAAGACTGGAAAAAAATGACGCTGGTAAAAATATATTTTTTTTATCATGCCTGAAAAAAAAAACGCCTGAAATTTAGGCCTCTTCAATTGAATAAATTAATTGTGCGAGTTTGCTTGCTGCCGCGAGAAACGCGGATTAGTCCGTACCCGATGCAATCGAGCACGCCGTTGTACGTGGGCTCTCCGGGTGCTTTGTTGATAGCTTGGAGTCTGGTTTTGATGACGTCGAAAGGATTGACCATGAGAGCGGCAGTCGATCCGGCGCAACAGCCGGCTAGGAATGAACACCAGAATACGGCTGCAACGAAGTGATAATCCGATTGAATTGTCAATTAAATTGATGGAATTGTGATAAAGTAAAGCGTACAATTGGTCCAGTATACAAAGAACTTACAAGAGCCGTCTTCGCGTTTTGGTCCGAGACCGTTCAATCTCGCGAAAAGTGGGAAATATATTACGGAAAAGGTGACGTCCCTAAGGGCGGTTGCGCCCGTACCCTGATAAAGTCCTAAAAGTCCTTTTCTCTTCAACAAATCCGTCGTCAGAGACCAGGCCGATACCTTGGGCAGTGTTTGGCCGGCTACGAAACAAAAAATGAAAATTTGTTTTTCGCGGTTGAACGTCGCGCGACCAATAATGGCTTTGCCTCGAAGGATCGAAAAATCGGCTTCTTTTTTGTTGGGTTCGGCTAAAAGAAGCCAGAAAAACCCAAACGAGGAATAATTCGCATTGTGACGTGTCAAAATTGACGTCTAGGCAACTGAGGCATTCTAGTCTAGAAATTTGAAAATAAATAATCGATTTTTTTGGCGTTTTCTTGAAGTATAGACTCTTAAGAGTATGTTTTCAAAAGGAAATTTCGAAATTCCCAATAATTACAAAGTTACAGCGATTTGGATACGAACGGATTAATTTTCTTTTTCAGTCGCCATTGAATTTTTTTTTCTCTTCAGTACCTACCACAAGGACGTTCTTATTGATAAAGAAAATTTGTTTTATTTCTGTTTCAGATGAATGGAAGCTTTGCAATCATGTCAACTCTTTTTCTTCACGGCCATATTTAGAGGCCCATAACTTAAAAAACATTTTTTGCACAATTTCTTGAAACTAACAAAAAGACAAAAAATGGCTACTATATTTTTTGTAATTTTTCTTACCAAGCTCGAAATTTAGGCCTCTAGACTAAAATACTGCCTTAATTTGATTAAAAAAAAAGAAATCTGATTCGAGTTTCAAAATTCTTCGATCGTCGGATTTCTAAAATTCTGTACCAGACTTTGCCGCGGCGGCGACGCGTCCAGCGTCTTGCATCTGAATCTTCAACAATTCCATGGGCGTCGTAATAACTATTTGGCAAGCCCCGGCCGAGCCACCGGCCAACATTTCACGTCCAAGCGGCAACGGTTGTCTGCATATTGTGAAAAGATAATGTAGCCGGAGAACAAGTTTTGCGTATACAAACCATCGCGGACAGTGTTGTATGTGCGTGACTACGAACTATCGAGCTATGAACAGCGCCATGATGAGATGAGACGATACAAATAAAAGATAAAATTATTTATCAGGTTGAAAATAAAATCATCGCGCGATTAGGGAAGATTTTACGAGTGAAAAAGAGAAAAAAAATGTGGCAGCGCAATAAGTGGATAACCGTGATATCTGATAGTGTATGAAGTTGCCAAGATTCATGTCAGGAGCAGTGCTATGAAACGCGTGGATATATTGCGATAAATGAACGGAATTTTCGACTCAGATTTGCGTTAAAAGCTGCACAGTGCAGCGATTCTTGGATTATAATGACAACAGTAATACAGTCGGGGGGAAATTCTTTTCTACAATCTAACAGAGTTTTTATTGGAATTTTTAAAATTCATATAAATTGGATCGGAATATCATGATTTTTTTTTCCAGAAACGGACATCTCCGGTTGCTTAAAAAATATTATTGAAAAAAAAATAATACTTATATTGTTTTAAAATATTTATATATCGAAGAATAACAAATATTTATTATTATATTTTTTTAATTTCGAATAGCCTTTGTAATATATAAATCCTTTTTATTAAAAATTGTGACACAAAGTAATCATAAATCTTTGTTTATCTGTAATTCCTTTATAGTGACTCATATAATATCAATATTTTTTATTTTTCTACTATTATTAATTGAATTAAAAGAAAAATCTTTGTTTTTTTTTGTTTCTTCAAGTTACCGGGAACGCCAATTTCTGGCAATTTTCAATCTCGATGTTAACTTGAAATCTTCGGTGCACAGTGTACGTCTAAAAAAATTCCAAATTCCACGAGATACGAGCTATTCCATTCCACACGGGCAAAAATTTCGCGTCTTGGATTATTTGAAGGAAAAAAAAAACGTGATGGCAAAAAAAAAGGATTCATTTTATACCTACTGGTTCACAAACGCTGAGACGTGAAAGATTTAAACCGGAAGGATTCACGGCTGTTCATTTAGCGGTCGGTCGATGATAGGAGAATCCTGACGGTTCGAAATATCAATAAAAATTGTGATCTCTGCGCCGGGAGAGTAAGAGAAAGAAATTCCGGAACGCCGGCGGGTTGGAGACAACTAATTGCTATGTTCTCTCTGTCTACTCGGACGGGGGATTGGACAAAAAATTAATACTACAAGTACGAAGAAAAAAAAAGAAAAAAAAATGAAAGAAAACGATGGTGGGAAATGCGATAAAGAGCTCAAGTTTGACATTTTTGCAAATGTAAATTTCTCTCACCCCGGGCCAGTGGACAAATAATGCCTGAACATGTCGTTCGCCGTCAGTTTTATCGCTTTTTCAGGCGTGATCAACAGTATATTTACCGCGGATCCCTTGTACATTCCAAAGTATCCTTCCGCTTTGTACGTTTTCTTGAAACAATCGAACCTGCGGTAAAAACAATTAAAGTTGCGCAGATTCCCAATTGGACGGTTCTTCCAATCAACGATTAATTTCCTGTCCTTATAAAAACTTCCACTCGCACGCCTCCAATCTTTGTTACAACTTTTACATTTATTACGTAACTAGCAATTATCTATTTTTTATATATATATTTTATACAAATATTGTATTAACTCACATAGAGGTGTACATCTTCTCGCCTTTCGGGCCAACCACCTGATTTTGTAATCTAGTCTTCACTAGATCTAGTGGAAATACCACAGAGACTCCGATTATTCCTGCGATCCCTCCATTGACGATTTTTGGTAGTAGCCTGTGGGAAGGTATCAAAATGAGACTTAATGTTCTTCGAGGATTTGAAAGGAAAGGCTTTTTTTTCGTCCTTCGGAATACTCGCTTGAAGCGTTCGACTTGAGGCGTTGCCGCTCCTTCTTTAGCCATTGGAATTGTCGTTTCTGCAACAGAAAAATGCATTTTTCAAACTTAAAAAAAATTACAATGAAATTAAATTACCCGAAACAAAGCAAAAAATGGAACAAAATTGGATCGGGCTTAACCAAGCAAAAAAATTGGATCAGACAGGACTATCCGGACTGTGACTAAAAACAACATTCATAATTTTCCATCACAATTTTATTCAATTATAATTTAGTTTTTCGATTATCATAATCAATACAGCTATTTGTGTTAAATTTTTTTTCAATTGCATGGAGTTAGTGAAAGAAAGAATTTACGCAATTTTACATAATATTTCAAGCATAGTCACGGTGCAGAATTTTTTCAAAAGTGCAAATGAAATTGTTGTTGAATAAAATACAAACACAAAAATGCATTTTTCAAGCCTAAAAAAAAATTAGAATTAAATAAAATTACCCTGAACGAAGCAAAAAAAATGGAATGAAATTGGATCGGACTCAACTAAGCAAAAAAATGGAATAAAATTGGATCGGACCAGACTATCCCGACTGTGACTAAAAACATAAAATTCATGATTTTTCATCACAATTTTATTCAATTATAATAAAAATGTTCGATTATCATAATCAATACAGCTATTTGTGCTGAATTTTGTTCAATTACATGAAGTTAGTAAAAATAAGAATTCACACAATTTTGCATAATATTTCAAGCATTGTCATGGCGCAGAATAAAAAAAAACTGCAAATAAGAAAGAAATAATGTCCAATATCGTAGAGAACTTTTACCAGTTATTTTTTTATTTAAATTCAGAGCCCACACGCCGCAACCTATCAAATCTCATTGATAAAAGTGGCTGAACTCGATGATACTCAGACATAAGATAAAAGTTACCCAATCCCTGTCCCTGTGCCTTCCCTCATCTCTATCTCGTATTGACAAAATTGGTTCATAGATAGCGCGTCTTGAATTGTGCAAGACAATGAGTGTGACACATGCTCGTTGCTTTACAAGCCTCGATTAAATTGAAGATCAATAATTGAAACAATTGAACGGAGCACATGGTAATAAAGTATAAAAATGCCTGACCCACTTTGTAAAAATAATTCATAAAGTTCCATTGCATTCTTATTTTTTCTTTTTCGAAAACATTGAAGAAATGTCAGAGTTCAAAAATGTATAATTTCGCCAATATCGCAACGCGTATCGGTACGTTATGTCATGTAATGTACATATATTTATATTGTCTCATAATATACGTGAATTTTATGAATTATATACATGTCATAAGCGGGGATCGCTGCGTGTATATCCGTGAATTAAAAATAAGCAAACATACCAACGAAGTACAATAATAATAATAAAACAACATGCTCGTGTACAATTGTTGGCAAGCGTCTTGACACCTTGAGTTTTGAATAAATATTTTTAGAATCAGCAAAATATAAACACCGAGTACTCACCAGTTACGGGGGCTCGATCGAAAATTTTGACCTTGGGGCGTATTGTCCAAGTTCCCAGGCCAATCGAGCCTAAATTCCGGAAGCTCTTTTTTCGTATTTATTAATATATGTATATATATATATATATATATATATATATATATGTTATATACGTGTCAACGAAATGTTCTTCAAAAAACCGATAATGCTGCACCGAAGCTCGTCAGTATATACAGTGGCAAAAAAATAAACGATTACGCGTGTGAATTTGGTGCGCTCTTATCGATTGGAAGTCTTTGGAGTCGGAGACGTTGAGGAAGTACGAGCGTGCCAATTTGAATGTACACAAATTATAACTGTCAGCACGCGAGCCGCTTTTCAATGTTCAGCAGTTTCGGCCTATTGACGGCCGCAACTGCGATGACGGTCGCCCGTATCGTTGTGTGAGAAAAAGAGTTTGCTTTTATCGTGCGGCGGGAGGGAGAATAGCGGGAAATTCAAAAACGGCAATACTCCCGAACCGGAAAGTCCAATTGGTAGAAACGCCATCGTCTGCTCTCGGTCGGTATATGAACGACCGAGCAAAGCGGAATATAAGAATACCGAAAACGGCTTGGGCCGGGGTGGGGGAGGGCACGCCACACTACTATACCAGCCCCCTGACTCTGAATACTACTCCTATTGCGATGAAAGTTTCGCGGTTTATCCAGGTTTTTTAATTCCACTGTAGATCGCTTCGTAGCGCTAGTGGTCGTCTGAACGGCTTGCTCACGTATGCGCGCTCACTCGTAAACACGATTTATTTGCGATATTGTGTGAGTATTTTTTTTTCGGAGCAGCTGTAAATAAAAAAATTTCAAGTTAGTGGTTCGAGAGGGATTTTTTTTTTTATTTCACTTATTACGTAGACCGAGAGAACTGTGAACTGTGAACGGTGTTTAGGTTTAAGGGGTTACGTGGGTTTCGAAGCCAAAAAAAGCGTATTTTCTCTATATTTTTTAAAATAGAATATATAAATTATTTTTAAACCGGTGCAATGGTCTAGTGATTAGCGTGCTTGCCACTAAACCTGCGGACCGGGAGTTCCCGGCTTCGAATCCCAGTCGCGTACATTTCGTCGTGAAATGTTTTTCTTCGGCATTTCGGGGTGAAATAAGACTAGTTCCACGACTGGGGGGCGAACTTGATGACCGGCTGTATTGGTATAGGTTTTCCGCAGTTTCCCTATACCCATGACAGAAATGTCATGATGAATATGATACAGAGCGGGAAGTCGTCTGCGGCCGCAAGGAGGGGGGGGGGGGGGGAGGTGAAGAAAAAGGAGTATGGAAAAAGGAGGAAAGAAACAGTCACAGGGGAGGAAAAAATAGGTAACAAACGCGAACAGCGTGTACCTTAGGGAAAAAAAAACATTATATAAATTATTTTATTCATAATGTTAAGCACATAAAAGAGCATCATTTCAACAATATTTGAAAAAAAAATTCATCCAAAAATTTGGGAAATTCAGCCGGTGGGACCTGGTTTCCGGAGATCCCTAAAAAAAATGTCCTCGTGGTAGTCAGGATAGCTCATGATAGCTTTATCTGAAATAAAAAAAATCAATTTTTTTCGTTAGTAGATAAGTGTAGCTCGTGAATGAACGAAAGATTTTTTTTTAATTGAAATTTGAATTTTTGGCAGATTTGTATGCAAAATATTTCAATTTTTGATACAATTTACACTACGTATAGCCTTGTAAAATTAGTTTTAATCGAAAAAAAAACCTTTGTTCAATCACTGGTCAATGCTATTTTGAATAAGTGTGCAAAATTTCAATAAGATCGATGCATTCGTTTTTGAGAAATCGTATCCACCATTAAGTTTTGAGAAATCGTGTCCACCATTAGTTTTTGGAAAATCGTGTCCATTTCGAAAATAGTATTTTGAGAAGAATGCGTTGAGAAACCTGCGTCGCTGCCAGCCGGTCTTTCCCAACGGGGGGAATTCCCAAAGGCTCTCTCTCCTAGACTTTTACTCCTATTAATTTAAAACTTTGGGCGAATATTCTAGACATATTGTACTATTAGATAATAAATAATAAAAAAAGAATTTTTTGAAATGTTCAAACCCACATAACCCCTTAAGGGGCCAGTCCACTTTGAAAATGTCAAAAAACCGATTTTTTTTTTCTGTTTTCGAAAGTACATACATTCAGAAATATTGTGTCAAAATTTTATGAAAATCCGAGCTCTCTAAGTATTTTTTTTTTACCTGAACGTCAGGACCTCATTTCGTCTACCTGAGCGTATATCGCGCTCGGCCGACCCATTGGCCGAGCGCGATGGGTCGGCCGATCAGAAAAGAGACCAGAACCAAACGAAAGCAAGCAAGACTTGAAGAAATCGACGATGATGAGCAATCAGAAGAGATTTTGTACGGTGCAGGAATTGCCGATTGAGTTTAGGTAAGAGTTTTTCATAGTATAAACTTCAAACGCGTTTTTCTCGAAACAACGTTTTCAAAATCTAGCTCCATCGTATCTCTAAAACTAATAAACCGATTCTCTTGAAATTTGAACCACATATTGTAAACATGATTCGCAACAAGATGACCCTCGATGATTTTAAAATTTTGATTTTTGCTCTTTTTTTTGCGAAAAACTGCGAAAAAAACACGTTTTTTTTTTACTTTTTTCGTTTTTCATCTGCCATTTTTTTATTTTTCGATAAAACTTTATATCCTAGGGTCATTTTGTAGCTGGTGTCATACTGAATCTAATGGACTTTGATTTTTTTGTTTCAGACAAGCCGTTGCCGAGTTGTGATGGAGCTACCTAGCCCACCTATTTTTGAGGCGTTACGTTAAACTATAGTTTTTGTACTTAAAAATGAATAAAAATGAATTAAAATTTTTAAAAAAATGTATTTCAAGACTTTATTTATCAAGCCCAACAACTTTTATATCCATATCTTTTATAAAATCCTCAAAAAAAAATCGCGAAAATAGCCTTTTTTTCGTGGCTCCAAAGTGGACTGGCCCCTTAATATGCTGAAATGCATTGTACCGGGCTGTACCTCAGGGTACACGTCAAACCCGGAAAAAGTGCACTTCGTTACTATTTCAAAGAATATATAGACAGTGAAAAACTGTGCAAAACTGCTGTGAGGCGTGGAGATGGCTCTGTGAAAGCTGAATCAGCAGTTTGCGAAAAACATTTTCGGAGCAACGAAATTCTTTAGCAACGCGAATATTTTAATCCTAATGGAAAAGTAATCGAAGTGGTAAACAAACCCAAACAAACTCACGATAAATTTCCACTCTATAATTACTGAGCATGTAAATAATTAACAATAATAATTAGCGAAATAAAAGTTCTCATGTTTGTGCACTCATTGTCAGTATATCGCGTATATTGATTGTGCTGCAATATATATATATATTATCAGTTCAGACGACTACTAGGGCTGCATGTGAAACAATTCGGCAATAACAATGACGGACAATCGGTGAACCGTGCCTAGACGGCTGTATCAAGGGGCTGTCCTGTACCCAGCTAACCATAGATTGAGAAAAATTTTGCATCACAGATTGGTTAACACCGAGAGATGGCGCCACGCGCCGGTTCGGAGCGCCGCGTCACGCAATTTCGCGAAGCCGTACTCCCACCCCGATGGACGATTCGCCAAAAATTCGCGAGCCAGTTTTATTTTTCGTATAACAAAAGGGCTATGTCGTCTGTTGCGGTGGCTAAACAAAAAGCTTAATGGTTCGTGAACAAAAACAAATTATATTCGCCCCGACGAGTTTCAAAGTGACAATTGCTTGTTCTTTTTTTCTTTCGCTCGTCGCTAATTACACGGAAGCGACAAAAATGAAATCGTTGATTGAAGCGATATTCGTGGTTTGAAAAGAACGAGAAGAAGAACAAAAAAGAACACGAAAGGAAAAAAAAAGAACACGATGTATGGGTGTTTACAGGAATTTACTGCTCGGTAACACGCGGTTTGGGCTTGAAAGGGAGCTTCGTTTGCCGAGTTACGCGAGGACACGACATATTATATATTTACACCTGCTATTTGCAAAGGTCGTTGTTCTTCCTGCTTAGTATATGCGATATACACACATATTTACATACATCGTTGTAATGGCGTTGACTAGAAGAGCAACACATCGAGGCAGTTGGTATACGGATAACGGTGAGAAAAAATATATATTGTTTCGAGTAACTTTTTCTCTTTACACAAATCTGTAAAAAAAGTTCGAAAAAAATGGCAAAATTTTGAAAAAAAAAACTCCGTGAACTGATATTTCCACAAAATACAAATTGCACTCGTGCCAATTTTCCACGCTCGATTTTATTTCGATAATAACAATAATAATACTAAAAAAAAAGGTCATTCGCAGGGCACGAGCTGAGTAAGCAACTGGAAGACTGGCTCAACGCAGCGGACTTAACCCACGGCCCTGCCAGGGCGATAATCGCTCCGTCAGTATATATATATTTTTTCACATGCGTCGATTTAAGAAAAAACCTTCAGATCGGAGACTCTCTGAATGTCAATGACGAACTTTCAGCCATGCAGGATACAGCTATTGCGGCGCGTGCTCTGGCTTTGCTTATCGACAAATCAGTCCTGCGGTTGTGTAAGTGTGACATTCCTGTCGAATAATAATAATAATAACATTACTGTTTTATCTGCGTTTCTTATGGTGCAAAATGAATTAAGGCCAAGTGTCACACGTCCAGTCGGTAAAAATCCTACGGCCAAGTTTTCTCCTGGACGGATCATATTTCGGGCAAAAGAAGAGAAAGCGGTTGTTCGTCGTTCAACAGAGCGGAACGTGTTTCTTTTCTTTTTTCCCAAAAATCAACCGTTTCAGAAATCATTGGGAATCTGCAAATCAGCTATCTCTCTCGCACTCATGGCTGCTCGGTCGGTGTGACACTTGGCCTTAACTGCAATTTTTCTCAATAGGACAACTGCAAGTCCAAATTGAGTCAATGCACATTGTAATTAAAATTTATCAATTTGTTCAAGGTCAATCGAATTTACATAATCCAAATGGTTTTCAAAATGCGTATGTGATTAGAATTTTTTTTTCAGAGGTTCTGGGGCATACAGAATTGAGTAACAGCTTTTTCTTTAACTCGACAGTGGAAAAACATTTGTTATGTACCAATTTATATCTTTGTGTATTAATATATTGTTATTAGTATTACATATATCGGATATATTGAAACTTAAGGGGTTTCGATGTCAAAATTGAAATGCCGGTAGATGATCGACATTTATATCGCCAAGAGATTAATTTAAGATGTCTTAACTGTCAAAAAATCAGTCGATTTCACAACGGAGCTTCGGAAGTTTTTGGTGTTCAAGTTGAACCTTTATCCATTTGGTAATACACGTGATACCTCGTCAACCCTAGTTATATGGCTGTAAGGACAAAAATAATAGAGCTTTAATAATCAAGTGGTTTCTCTACTCCGTTCATTAATAATACTCAAAGAAAGATGTGAATTTTGAGCTGGAACAGTTTGTTTTTGGACATTAGCACAACTTGTAAGTTAAACGTGCGACACCGCGTTAACTGGCTGTGTCGAGTGTGCCACTCGCAATCAAGCATTAACTGGCGGCTATTTCAAAATCGGCGGATGTTTAAAACGTACATAGTATTACAGTATTTGAACTTTATAATAAAATGTTTTTATTCGTCCACTCGACATTTTTAATGTTTTCTCGACTTAGCCGAATCAAAAACTATATAAAACGTTGTATGTTGAACATTTTTCACCATGTAAATAATCTGGAGCCGACGATGCTTTAGCGATAGTCGTGCCAATGGCAGAGAATGCCACTTTTGCCAAGTCCATTGGTTATTTTTTCTTGAATAAAATTGCAACATATTTATATTTAATAGCAACAATAATAAGTATTAATATCATTTGCTGGCTTGGAAATATTTTTCAACAATATTATGAGTTGGAAATTGCCCAATAATAATTTATTTTTACATCAATGTTATTCGCAAGAAGTTGGCAGCCTGCCGATAAAACACATTGGATTTTCATCCCCACTCTTGCAGCTTAAGAACGGTATCGAAACTCCTTAAGCTACACTATAGAGGCTGGAACGGGATAATCGCCATGACAAGTTGATTTTGCAGTATGCAACGCTAGGCTGCGTGTTGTTCAACCGGTTAACAAATATTTAGAACAAGTGAACTGAGAAATATGGCATTGTAGTTTGCATCATCGGAATGCAACGAATGTTCTTTTTCATTTTTTTCATTTCTTCATTTTTATTATGTGAAAGCTTTTTTTTGTACGTTTTTGTTATAAATTAATAAGGTTTCTATAAAATGTTTCAGGGACTTTCGTAGCCTAAATGTGCAAAAAAATAGGTAATACGGAAACCATATATTATCGTTGCATTCTAACGATGCAAACTTTAAAACCATGAAATTTTGACCCACTAGTCAGATTTCTCAGATATCACTTCCGCCAAATACCACTTGGTTGGGTCGATGCAGTCGGCGGTTACGCCTCAGCACTTCACCTTGTACAAAGGAGTCAAAAAATGGTTAGACGACTGGATTGCCTCTAGAGAACTCGAATTCTTTCTGCCTGGAATCTGATTGTTGGCCACAAGATGGGCCAAAGTTGACTGTTTCAATGGCCAATATTTCGAATAAATCCCCGTTCATAGAATCGCTACGGGATCATTATTTTTTTCTTTTGCTCAAAAACGGGCGGTTTTATGTGCAACCATCTATTAACATACCTAAAATCTGTATAAATATATAATACGAATGACTCTGTTCAATGATATCATCTTTATTACAGTTCTGTTGAATTTTCTTTGTTCAAATCGCACTGATTCGTCGTGCACCGATAACTAACATATATATTTTTGCAGTCGCAGGATATTCATTCTTGGGCCCTCTCACAACGTGAGGCTACCAGGATGCGCTCTCTCATCGGCAACTACTTATCAAACTCCATTGTACGATTTACCAATAGACCCTCAAGGTATGCGTATGCCAAATCAAAAATTTATATTTAAGGGGTTACGTGGGTTTCGAAGCCAAAAAAAGCATATTTTCTCTATTTAAAAAAAATACAATACATAAATTATTTTATTCAAAATGTTAAGCACATAAAAGAGCAACATTTCAACAATATTAAAAAAAAAATTCATTAAAAAATTTGGGAAATTCAGCCGGTGGGACCTGGTTTCCGGAAAAAACTTTTTTGAGGGGTCAGGATAACTCATGATAGTTTTATCTGAAATTAAAAAACCAATTTTTTTCTGTTAGTAGATAAGTATAGCTCGTGATTGAACGAAGGATTTTAAAAAAAATTGAAATTTGAATTTTTGGCCGAGTTGTATGCAAAATAGTTCAATTTTTGGTACAATTTACACTACGTACAGCCTTGTAAAATTAGTCGTAATCGAAAAAAAAACCTTCGTTCAATCACTAGTCTATGCTATTTTGAAGAAGTGTGCAAAATTTCAATAAGATCGGTCCATTAGTTTTTGAGAAATCGTGTTCACCGACTTCAAAAATAGTGTTTTGAGAAAAATGCGTATACCTGCGTCGCTCCCGGCCGGCCTTTCTCAACGGGGGGGAATTCCCAATGGCCCTCTCTCCTAGACTTTTACTCCGATTGAATTAAAACTTTGGGAGAATATTGTGGACATATTGTACTATTAGATAGTAAAATTTAAAAAATGGATGTTTGAAATTTTCCAACCAACGTAACCCCTTAACAGAAACTCAACTCCCGTTTTTGGGTTTTTTCGCAACGTGCCTTTTCTCGGTCAACGAATTTAATTTGGCGCTTCGCTTTGTTCGCCAGTGTACAGAGATCTCGAGGAGACCGGCCAATTCGAGTGGATGGACATGAACACGGACGAGGATGAGCACAGCATCGAGATGCATTTGCCATTCATTGCCAAAGTTATGGAAAAGTGAGATACGCTTGTTTCGCTCGAGACTGCAAATAACGGAGATTACAAATAATTTGAAATCGAATTGGAAACAATTGCCTTTGTGAGAACAATTAACTGTTTGAATGAGATCTGCAGTGTTATCGTTTTCTGTTCCAACAGCTTTAGAGATTCGTTCACGATTGTACCTATACTGGTTGGCTCGTTGAGCCCCGAGAAGGAATCTATTTATGGAAGACTCTTAGCCCCGTACTTAGCAGATCCTCAGAGCTTATTCGTTATATCCTCGGACTTTTGTCACTGGGGTCAACGCTTTCGATATACTTACTACGATCGTTCCGGCGGTCCGATATACCGTTCCATCCAAAATCTCGATAAAATGGTAAGTACTATTTCCCCTTTCGAAAATACGTCACAAAACTATTTTCCTCAATTTAGCCAATTGCACTAAATCCAAACAATTGTACGAAAACATTGTTATTTCGGGGGGAAAAAGTGGCGACAACGGAAAATGAAAATCTCAAACGTTATATGTCTTCGCAGGGAATGGACATAATCGAGACACTGAATCCTGCGTCCTTCACCGAATACCTCAAGAAATATGGCAATACAATATGCGGTCGTCACCCAATCGGGGTACTTTTACAGGTAATTAGCAAAAACATTCAATTCCGAATGTTTTCGTGACAAATTAATTTTTTTGACCGGAAGCTTTCTTGGATTTGTTCATTAAAATGTCTATCCTTTTCGTTTTTTCCGTCGCCAGGCGATACAGTGCATCGGTGGTCGAGGAAACGGCCAGAGGATGAACCTGAAGTTCTTGAAGTATGCTCAAAGCAGTCAGTGCAACAACATGAACGACAGTTCCGTCAGTTATGCGAGTGCTTCCCTGGTAGTTGAATGATGGGCGAGTTGTGATTCTTTTTTTTTACTTTTTAATTAACGTTCGTTTAATTATTTACCGCCGTTGATTGTTCGTTGATATCGCGACATTATATATATATATGGAGAAAGAGAGAGAGAGAGAGAGAGAGAGAGAGAGAGAGAGAGAGAGAGAGAGAGAGAGAGAGAGAGAGAGAGAGAGAGAGAGAAGGAGAGAGAAGAGAAATGGTGACACGACGTCTCGGAACATTTATTGGAATTAGCAGCAGCGCAACGAATTGAAAAAGGAAGAAAGAAATTGCGTTACGAGTGACGATTATTCTTGTACGAAAACACAACCAATGTTTTTTTTATCACGAATTTGCATTGTTCGAAGCTTCGAACTAATGTACGTCTTTAATTTTGCATTCTTTTTCTAAATTCACGTACTTGACCGCTTTGACACGATTGAACACGCGCGACATCGTGCGCGATTATTTTGTGTGTTTTTTTTCTGCGTGGATTTTTTTTCTTCATTTTTTAGGCAACGGGATAAAAAACAATTACAAAAATAACATTGTAAAGTGTAAGATTTAACGGTAAAAACTTAAACGTTGTTATCTATTTTTCCATTAAACACATTTGGGTCACATAAGAAGAGTGTACGTGTACATTCAATGTCTGCAGTAGTGCGCAACGAAAAAAAAAGAGAGAAGCGATCACGAAATAGTTACCCCTGCCCCGATGTTCCCGCTGCGACTTGTGTCATTGCGAATTTGCAATTTTTTCCCAAATGGTTCTTAATAATTTCGAAATCCGACGGTACAACGAGAGATTTAAAAAATTTGATGTTTTCAGGGAGGCAAGATAGTCGGTACAAAAAAATTCAAGCATATATCACAAATTATTGCGCTTCGATACGAAGGCCCGCGATTTTTCTAAGAGCATATTGAATCCAGACTCGAATAAAATAAATAATGAAATTCAAACGAAGTATAAAAAGTCGATGCTAGCAAACGCGAGCGAAATGAGAAAGCAAAGCCAAATAAAATTTCAAAAAGGACACAACAGCCGAGAAAAAAAATATTGAAAAAAAAATTGTTCGTTGGTAAATGAGCAAGAATTCGAAAAACTCGTGATCGCAAATATTGTGGATAAAAAAAAGAATGAAGTTTACCGTGAAAAATGGACGAATTGATGAGCAAGAATGAGAAGCCAATTACGAGTACATGGGCAATTGTAGTAAGTGGATGAAATGGAAATAGCGTAGAAACTATGTGGAGATGTGAAAACGGAAAATTTATGAATGAACTGGCATAGACCAGCTGGGCGGGGATCGATGGAGCATCCCCCTTCGCGGGACGTAGTAATCAATACGAGGGGTTGGGTTTTGGCATTGGAGCGGGCAAACGGGGATGGTAAAGTCCATTCAGTACGAACTGGTAGGCCGTCTATCGATTGCGTGGGTGGAAAATGGGTAAACTCCCTTCCCCTTCCTTTTCTCTCTCTCTCTCTCCCTTTCCTGTTGCCCCTCTCCCACTGGCCACTCTCGTGCGAAATGCTAGGAGAAAGTGGTGGGGTCGAGTCGGATGGACAGAAGGGGGAATACGTGGGTTAGTGCGGAGTAAGAGGAGGAGGAGGCGGGGGGGATTACAATTCCAACCAAATATGAGACATTCCACGGTACTTGAGCCCCTCGTTTTTTCACGTTCGTCAATAAAAAGAAAAAAAAACGGGGGAAAAAATCTATAAATTCTCGAAATCGGCGTCTTATCGCGCTACACAACAACCGGACCGAGTTTTACGACCCTCGGTACTTCCGTTTTAGGGAAAAACCTCGTGAGGTCCTTTTTTATTTTCTTTCTCTTTGCGACCGTATCGCGGTCACCCCGAGTCGTATTTTCATTAAAAAAAAACGAGAAGGAGAAATGCGCTTTTTGTGCTAAGGGGGATGGTCAAATTTGAGAATTTTTTTGGTGCCTCTAGAAACGATTTTTCTAGTAACTTTTCGACGGGGAATTTTAGAATGAAAAAATAGAAATTAATTGTGGACGGTCGAGTTGATTTTCCAAAAAAATAAAATGATTTTGAGGAGAGGCAACGCTTTTGTCAATTATTCGAATACTGACATTTGCTTGGTCCTTGAGGTGAAACTTATTGATAAATTATTTATAATATAGCCAACAAATTATTCATACTGAGAAAAAAAATCATCGGAACTGTACTTCGCCAGAGGTTTACTGTACGATTTTTTTTTGGTAATTCAAAAAAAGGAATTAAACATACTTTTTCGCGCCTCGGGGGTCAAATTCCCTCCGAGCTTATTTATTTTAAATCATTCAATCATTTTATGTCAATATTAGCACAGTACTTGAAACGAATTCTATTCAACGAAAGAGTTGACGCTTGCGTCTAAAACGCACGAAATAGAGACCTCTGAAAAATAAATTTATTGACTAACGGTAATTTCGCGGAGAAAGTGAAGATTTATAAAAAAAAAAAAAACTTTTAAAATCCATTAGAAAAGAAACGTACAAAAATAAAATAGTTGATGTAAAAATAGAATGAATAAACAATAAATAAATCGATGACATAAACGTAATTTCGAAACAATAAAAAAAATAGAATATAATTATTACATATTGATACATGTATAATTAATGAAATAAATTATTAGTATAAATTATTAACATATGTATAAAAGTCAAAATATTTTTAAAATCTTAAAGATATTCAAATAGGAATGCCTTATATTCAACAATACGTAGAGACGTATACAGTAAGATTGTAATGCAGAGGGGGTATAAGGCGTAGGTGGTGTACACGACGAGAAGTTGTCCTCAATTTCGTGCGGCAGTCCCCGCGAGCCTGGATCGAATTTTCGTGCCACCCCCAATCGCGTTTCCACACTCAACGGCGATGAATGAAACATATGGTCTGTATGTGCCTCGTATGCCCACGAGTGTTTCTCACCTCGCGAATACCATATCAACTGCGCGTTATACAACCTTCTCCCAATCCAATTTGAATTCATAGCTGGCAAATCAGTTAACTCGTATATAACCCACAAATTGCCCTACGCACACACACACACACACACACATATATATATATATATATATGTGTATAACAAATCGTGTTTCGGTACATCGCGGATTTTCGACCGTTTCCCAAATCATCCGGAAAATTTCCCCGGCTACGACGTAATTCGGGGTTAATTCACCGTTTCGTGAATCGCGATTACGAGGGAAAAAAAGTGCCTCGTGATGACGAATGGCCCGCTCGTTCGTCGGTCGTTAATTGTTTAAATGGAGGGTGCAGACTGAACGGGCAAGAAATTATTTTAATGAAATCTCAAGATTACGGCAATGAGATACAAGATCCAAAAATAAATGAGTTGAGGGATAGTTAGTCCTAGCGAAATAAGACCTTTAAATAAAAAAAATCAAAGCTTATGTTGATATAAATTTTTAGATTAACCAAATGAAAAAGTTTTAATTAATAATGCTTATAATTAAGAACTTCACCGGTCAACTTCAAATTTTACAACGCTTCTTTTACACGTCAAAAAGCTGTGCTTGGACGAAGGAATTTTATTTTTTTCGATGCATAGTTTTTTCTCATCAACGAAAATAGAGCGTTTTTTTGTCACCGAAAATCGATACTTTCACTTTGGACTGCAGTCATTTTTTTCGAAAATCGATATTTTATGAAATCCTTCGTCGATGCGTATTGGGATTTGTCAAATGGCGATACGACATCTGGTGGCGGAAGATCAAACTGTACTTAGGGCAAAGCCTTCAATAGAAATTATACGTAGCCATACTATGAAAGTATTGAATTTTTGTGAAAAACATAAATATCGGTGAAAATGGAATTCGCGAAATTTTCCCCGTTTAAAAACAATAGTAAAAACATTAAATGTGCTGTGAAAGATTGCGAAAGCACTGCGAGTAAGGAGTTGGAAGTGCGTTTCCACAAATTTTCTGTTGCAGGGAAACGCTTTGTGATTGAAGGCGAGCAACCACTTTAGGAGACCGAAAATTAAATGATTTTTTGGATTTTTTTTATTGTGAAAAAAACGGCAATTTCCGCAACTCTGATAATAATTTATTCATATTTTCATACATCTCTGGTAATTTTTTAAAGTTATTTCATGCATTAATTAAGGTGTAATCCGCTGTGTCCCTTGGCGTGTCCTCATCGTCGTTGTCGATTTGCGGGAATTGTGCAGCTCTCAATTCGCATCTGAAATCGTCCAACAAATTTTTATACATTCTTGAGATGTTTTTTAAGAACATGAACCTAAATTTTGAAAAAAAAAATCGAGAATTGAACGTTGGACCGTGTTTGAAAAAAATGATCGATTTTTAGCATTTTTTCTTCCGGAATTTTGCAAAAATAAATATGTTTTAAACATTCTAATCTTTCCAACTTTAGGTTCATGTTTTAATAAATGATATTATGTAAACGTGTTCCAAATTTGAAGATGATCCATCAATTAGTTTTTGAGTTATGGTTCCCGTAAATTGAAAAAATCTCGTTTCGAGAAAAACACGTTTAAAGTTTCACAAACGAAAAACTCAAAGTCAAATGGGTTTAATCAAATGATAAAATGTCTTACCGATTAATCAGCGATTCCAGCACCATACAGCAGTCCTTCCTCTTCCTCATGCAACTCATTTGAAGCTTGCATTTCCTCTTTACGAGCTTTTCGAGCTTCTTTTGTCTCTAATAAACTTTTTCTATTTTGCCGAGCCACGCGCATCTGATCCATTTGCTCGGCATATCCGTAGCTCTGCCTGCCAACTACGATTTGTAGTTCATTCATAACCATGAGTAGGGCTGAATTTCCTTCATTGAATAAAATAGCAGCAAGAAATGCCGCTACCTCGATTATTTTGTACCCAGAGTGGAGATGTTTTGGAGCTAATCGCCAAACGGTCGAGTTTCGGTTTGTTTGGGTTATGAAAACCAAAACAAATCCAAACAAACTACCTAACTGAGCGCTCGTGGATACTTGAGCGCGCTTGGGAGTCGAGTGGAGGGTCTTTATCATTAATATACATACCGTTAGAAGGAATCCGAATATCGCTTTGAAATTTTCAGGGTGTACTCTTAAGATATTTCGCTAACGATTTATGAAATAAAAAAAACATTGATTTTCTGAAGCATCTAAAGTGGTTGTCCGCCTTAAGGTATTACTGGATGGACCAAAGTAAGGAAAAAGAGTTGGTCCAAAATGGGCGACTCGTGGATTTACAAATCTAGATCACATCGTACATATGTTTAGCCTTACGAATAGCTTATTTAATAATAAATTAACACTTGGAAACGTTAATTTACCAATTTTAATAATAATCAAAGCCAAATTCGACGATATTGGCGTGTGCTTGACTGAAGTTTTGTCAGTGACTGTATATCTGTTTCAACTGTCCAACAAAAGAATTTCTCAATTTTTAAATTTAATTAATCCATTCAGGTCATCTTATTATTATCAATAATTACCCAAAAACTGAATATATATTGAGTTTTCCAATGATTGCTATTAATCCTCATTCAATTAATGTATTTCTTGACAACTACTTAGTCGATACAGGAAAAAATATTTTTCACCAAACGAGGCTTCGTTATTTACGAACATAAATACGTACAAGACTGGCTTTTTATCTCCATCAGCCTTCCAACTATATTTTTCATCTTTTTTATATGATTTTTTTTCTTCATTAAACGACGCTTTTTTTTACGTTCGCGCAATGTCGTATATCTGACGAGCGCGAAGCTTCATCAATGAACAGGGATATATCATAGCAGGGATTCCTTAAATATAATAACGGTTCAACCACACTTAACCATCATCCATCAGATTTTATACAACGCCCACATAGCGAAGAAAGAGCGAAGGAGAGAGAGAGAGAGAGAGCCAGACCCTTATCAGTTTCTTCAGGACCTTACATCCCCTCACTCATCCCACTTTACCTTCTTCGTATCCCTATCTTTATTAGTGCCCTTTCCTCTTAACGCTTCTCTTACCGAAAAGAAAAAGAGATCACGGGCTCTTCAACTTTATATGCGAAATAATTAAATTTCTTTTTTTCAACACGTAAAAAAAACTTATCGGCCCCGAATAGGGTCACGATTCCAAGGTCAAATACCTCGATCATCACGGACGCGCAATATAATCTTCGACGGCTTTCGACCCATTCGGGAGATCTTTTTGGTATACACATCCGGATTTGTGTCGGCTCTCTGGGGAACGTATAGAAATGCAACCCAGTGTAAAGCTCTCGAATATTTTCCACACTCACGACTTCCCATACATTTCACCCGGTAAAGTATCTACTTTTACCCTACGTCATATCCTATGTGTACCGTGTGTGGACACGAAAATTCTATGCTCTAATCGTAAATTTTGCGAGGAACCGAAAAAAAACACATAAATGCTGAATCCTTTCGAACAAAAATAGAATATTCGTTTCACACCTCTGAACTTAAATTTGCACCCGAGTATCGCCGTTCTTTCTTATGTTTTCTGAAGATTTTGGTTTGTGGCGGATTTTAGTAAAATTAATTTCCTTCGTAGTAGCTCAGAAAAATAATTTAGACCACCAAAAAAAACGCTATCCCCCGGAAAGAAAATAACCAAATTGCAGAAGTTGTTTTTCGTTCAAAATCATTTGTAGTTGATTGTAGTAAACTTATTTTCGTTTTTCATTGCAGGGTTTTCCTTATTTTCCAAAAAATTCAACATCGAAGGATGAAACGGCCCGGAACAATGTTTGGAATAAATCTTAATTATGACATAGAAAACATTAACTAAAACGATGGCATTACCCAAATATAAAACTTTGCCATTTTTATAGGCAGATTCTTCGTTGCAATGACTGAAAAGGTAGAAAAAACGATGTACGCGTTTTTGAATCGTTTGTTATTGTTTGTAGTTGAGTATCTATCGTTTACAGTAGCTGAGAAATTAATTACAAATGAGGAAATCGCCTGAAAATATGTTTTCAGCCATTATATAAGGAAATGTCAATTTGGAGTAGGAAAATAGGTAACTACTATCGCC